>JACXSJ010002758.1:0-37378 GCA_014851325.1 Pentalonia nigronervosa
TTGTTTTTGTTATGTTATGTGCACTTGAGAGACAAACATAAGGTAAAAATATTTGATTGTACATTTGTATGACGTTCGTTTAAAATAAGTAATTGTTTTTAATTTTTAGAAATAATAACAATACGTCAACAGTGTTGTAAAAGGTGATTCTTAACAGTCGACTTAAATATCAGAAAATTGCTTATCGTTCCTGAGAAAAATAATATAATATAGAGAAACAAAAAAAATATTATTGCAGGTATTTATTGTTTAAACATAGCTCGTTAATGTAAGTATACGGTATACTAAAGCTTAGGCTATTATATGTAGTTATTTACCTATAGATGTGTGCTGTGAATAAATACCTAATGCGAATAGGAAAATGTTTTGGGTATTTAAAGGGGTATAAGGTATTTATCTTATTTCGAACACGCTGAGGAAATTAAGTAAGGGGCACTTCGGCACGCAATCTGGAAACTTCTATTTACCCAACAGCATTTTTGCTCACCAAAATGTGGTAAATATTTTTTTGTCTGTTCAAAACATTGATAATATTATTATTAATGTCATCTATAGTTCAAACTGATTCTCACTGATATAACTGAATATACAACATTTTATTTTAAATGAATTATTATATTAGTATTTAGTTATAAATGTTATAATATATAAAATAAGTTAAAATAATAATAGTAAAATTATAAAGTTGTATTTATTTATTTAAGACCTGAGCAGAGCGATAAATGTATATTGGTTTTACAATGATGTATTTTTTTTTCTATGTACCTACACGATATTTAGTCGAAATAATGTTTTGATTTTTAACTTTAATAACTTTTTTGGTGTGAAAATGAATCTAGGTAGTGTATTTGAGAGGTCAAAAATGATAATTTCCAATTATATCCAAAAGTGTCGGGAAAAAACAAAAAAAAAAAATTAAGAATAAGCTAACATTTTTATGCAAAACCAGTTTTTGACAAAATTGATTTTGTTTTTTGGCGCAACACAATAAAAATAATCGTAGATACATGACATTTTCACTCAAATGTTTATTTTCTATGCATCAAACATTTTTCAAAATGATTAGACTCATTTTTAGGTATTTATAAATATTTAACATTTTCAATTTGTTTTAGTTTTGTTTCTATAAATGTCTATAAAATTTTTTCTTTTGGGTCAAAAAGATTGAGAATTTAAAACAAAGTTCCTTATTTTGATAGTAGTTCAAAATTATCAAAAATACAGAGGCATAATTTATTTTTATGGTTATTTAAAGTTCAAATTTTGACAAAATTAGATAGGTATTTAAATAAAGAATAAACGATTTTAGTTATTTGTTATAATATTTAAAAATATTATTCGTTTTGAAAAATTTAAGTATATTATTATAATTTATACACACAATGACATTTTCAAATGTAATTTATTTGTCAAAAATGAATTAAACTTACTGTATTACTAATGCCTACCAGTAAAATAAATAACTTTAATAGCAATAGTATTATAAATTTATAAAATATACTTATTTGAATAGGCTGACAGACCGTATTCGCGCAAAATCGTATTTCGTGTACAATGATTTTATATCATTGAATTAAAATTTAAAACATCCATTACAGTGACCTGCATAGACACACACTGCACAACAGAGTGGTACCCACTTGACCACCTTTTTTTTTTTTAATTTACTTTTGACAGTTATAATATTATGTCATATAAAACTTGATTTTCTGATGTTTCAATTATTTTAAATAAGACTTAATATTTAATTAAAAAGTAATGATTGATTTTTATTTATTCATTTATAAAGTATCTATTCAATTTAATAAATATGGCAAATAATTTAGTTTTCTAAGAACATTTTTTCAATATGTCTGTTTATTTGCATTCAAAATTAATTTACACAATTTACAAGGTTGATACTAATAAATACCCGATATTTGCTCAAAATTGTGTTTACTGTGATATGCAGCCCATGTCTGTATACCTGTTAATATTATTTTTTTTTTTTTAAAACAAAACATTTGTAAGTAGGTAGGTACCTACCTACTATTCACTATTTTTACGTCAACACACATTCGTTTATAACTATTTTGCTTTTTCATAAATACTAATTGTAATTATTGCAATATGGAATATCGACGAATCGTATACAAATATCATATATGTGAGCTTAAATTGTTTTGAATATTTTTACACGGCATTACAAATGTAGAAACAAATAGATAATATACAGTATACTCAAGTAAAAAAAAAAACATTAAAGCATTTAAAATATGTTTTATAGACTACTATAGGAAATGGTGTTCGGCCGAGTGCCGACTTCGGAAGTAATAACGTATTATAATATATTGTTAGGTTAGGTATGCATTGCGCTTATTTTGAGAAAACCACACTGTGGACGCCGGTTCACGGAGGATCGAGTGTGATATTATAAAATATACGCGGCGAACACTCTTATTTTTATTCCACCAAGGTTACACGTACCGGCTGTGCACATATACACATACACCACATATAAACATGTATACAATATACATTATCTACGATATTATCATACGTTCACACCAATACAACGGTTGTAAATAGCAATTAAAAACTCAGTGAAAAAGCAGAAGTAGACATATAAAGCCGCAAGCGGTAATAACGTAGCATTTTCCGAGGAGTTAAACTCCATTCGTTTTGAGTCATATGTTTGCATACTATACGTAAAAAAAAAAAAAAATAATAAACTTATAAAATTCATGACGTATTACAATTTTTTTATACACAACAATTAATGTGTTCACTGTATTCTTTTGTCACCGTCACCGACGATTATAGATTAATAGTGATTATAATAAAATTGTATTCTACATCTGTAAACAAAATTATTATATATTAATTTAAATACAGACAGGCGTAGGCTCAAGTCACAAAAATAGTTTAAGATACAAAACAACTTGGTAGAATATAGTACGCAACAATGAATAAAACCTTAAATATTAAAAATGAAATGACGGATTATCATTAGTTAACCTCAACATATGGGTGATTGGCTCGTTTTTTAAATAATTTGTTGTGCAATAAGGGATGAGAAATGTATAAGCATTATGGGTGTATCAAACAGGAACCCTTAATTAGTGCAAGAATAGAAAGGGAGTCAACAGAAGCTGTGAGGAGTTTATGGAGAAAGGAAAGATTATGAAATTGTCAACGGTCACAGCTAAAGAAGAAAAATTAAGAAGACGGAATACGAGAAAATTTTGTCATGAAGATTGAAGATTGAAATTTATATTCAAAACATATTTCATTAAGTTTAGGAATTTATGTTGTACCAGCTCAAGTTGTTTCCATGCTTCGGCTGTTTAAAAATTCCATACGACTGAACCATACTCGACAATTGGTCTAACAAGAGCAAAATATATTGATATCAGGAAGATGGTGAGTTTGAAGTCGTTAAATACACTTTTAATAAAACCCAATACTTTAAGAGCTTTGTAAGTAACTTTATAAATGTGAGCACTAGGTCAAAAAGCGGGAGTAAAAGTAAATCCCAGATCACACACATCTCATATTCTTATTATTGTTGTATTGATAAAATTAATCACTGAAGTGAAACCTAATACATAATATTAAATAAATATATTGAACATTCCTATGATAAACATCAATCAATTAGCGGCAGTTAAAGTAATGATTTTAGAACAAAGAGTAGAATAAGGTTTATTATCATTATAATTTATTATTATTATTTTTTTAATAACTCGATTGTTTCATAAATTATAAAAAGAAGGAGGGGTTTTAAATTAAAAAAGGTCGGCAAGTGGGTACTGCTATGCTGTATGTATCGAGTGGATTACCTTCATGGATGTATTAAATTTGAATTCAATAATACAAATCATTGTATACGAAAAACGATTCTGAGCTAAGATGGTCTACATAACTAAGTCAGCCTACATAACTAAGTGTATTTTAAGATATTATTACTATTAAAATAATTAATTTTACTATAATTAATACAGTAGATTGAATTAATTTTGACAGAAAACATTGCATTTAAAAATGTCATTAAATTTATAAAAAATCATAATATACTTAAAAAGTTTCAAGACCTACGAAAAAAATTTTAAATTTGAACAAAATAAATAACATTGTTATTTTTCATTTGATTTTCTAATTTCATCAAAATTTAAACTTAAAATGTTTATAAAATTTATTTTGATATTTTGGTTACATTATTAAATACTTACGAAAAATCTTGTTTTAAATTTTCAATTCTTATCTATAAAAACTGATTATTTTATACATTTTTAACTACAAAATAATTTCCAAACATTCGAGATTTTGATGTATTTTGTCAAAATTTGAAGTATAAATATTTATTAAAAAAATTGTGCCTATGCATTTTTATTTTTTTTAATCTGCTATTATAACAACTTATGAGAAATTTTATATTAAATTTTCAAGAAATTTAACCAAGGATATTTTTTTTATCGATATTTAAAGAAAAAAAAATTGGAAAAACCAAAAATTTCTTAAGCTTATAATTAGCTGAAAAATTGTCAAAATATTTTTTAATTTTTTTGGTGTATAGAAAATGATAATCTAAACATTTTATAAAAATTTCAAACGTCTTCAATCATTCTTTTTTGAATTACATTAAAATAAGAAAATCGTTCCCGGAGAAAACGGGTGAATATCCAATGTCTAATTTCAAACGTTCATAAAAAATTAGTTTGACTTCCCGTAAATTTTTTTTTAGAATGATAGAAAAACTTATAGAGATCCTTGTGTTGAATTTTCAAATTTTAAATTTGAACAGAAAAATATTTCCTAATAAAAAAAAAAAAAATGCAAAATTTTGTAATTTTTACGTATTTTTCAAAATTTTAATTTTAGTTGCTTATAAAAAAACTATTAGGGACTTACGCTCAACTTTTTTTAAATTTTCATTTACAACAAGTTATGAATAATATTGCATTGCATTTTCAAGTTTTTTGGCTGACTGAAAAATTTTTATCGGCAATAATAAAAAAAAAAAAACGAAAATTTAATTTTGCTTATAAATAGTTCAAAAACCCAAAATATTTTGAAAATTGTATGGTGTATAGAAAATGCTTATATAAACATTCGATGAAAATTTCATGTATTTACGTTCATTATTTCTTTTGTTACATTAAAAATAAAAATTAATTTTGTCAAAAATTTGCTTTGTGAAAAAATTCCTATTTTTTCTTAATTTTTTTTTTTGTTTTTGCTGGCGCGTTTAAAAATTATTGGATTTTTTTTTATTTTTGACTCCCCAAAGTATCAACTAGATTCACTTTCCTATCAGAAAAAACACTGATGATGAAAATTAGAGCACTTTTACTGCACTAAAACGTGATGACAGACACAAAAAATAAAAATATAAAGAAAAAAAAACACACAACATTATACAATCAATACATTCATCGTTCCGTTCAGAATCTAAAATTGGGAAAAATTGCTTTATAGTAATTAGTAGGTGTTGAATGCACTTCGTCATTAACTATAGTTCACTGTAATGGACGTGTTAAGTTTGAATTCAATGATAAAATATTTTACATTATGAAAAAGGATTCTCAACAAAGACATACCATATACAATATTTTATAATAAATAACAAACACGTTTTTGTTTTGAGCAAACATTAAACTTTCATTTAGGAATTAATCATGTAGCTTCGTTGGACTGATACTTTATGAGCATATTATAGTATACTTATAATGAACTAATTTGTTGGTGTTTCTTTAATGCATTATTATTTTGATTTTAAATTATTTATTCAAGACAATTATAAATGCGTCAGTTTTTTTCTATTTTATACTTTTGTTATACGGTAGAGTAAACGTTTTATTTTTGAAATCAATTGTTTTTAATGTTTATTGATTATTTATTTCATTATTTATTAATTCTAAAGAAAATATAGAAACTTTTCAAAAATATTATACTCTGAGATTTACGGTGACATTTGTGAGTTTAAAATACAACTACATCTACTTTCGATATCGCTATCTAATCGTGAATTGTTGAACTATCATAATTTTTATTAATAGCATAAAAACATGTTAGATAATAACTAACCAGTAATTTAGAGTACATCGACACTCGTGGGCGAGATTGTGAGAATATAGTTAAATTCAAAAAATTGTATATAGGTAGACTATATTGTAGAAAATGTAGTAGTTTTTGAGTATGTTAAGGATAAACAAACAAAAAAAAAAAAAAAAACATAATATTTATAAATCTAAAAAAACGCAAACAGTCGGCTAGGTTATAACTTGTATCTGTTGATATTATGTTTGTGAACTTTTAAGGTTTTATTTTGACAATACTAAAACCGTAAAATTCATGAGCATAAATGTAGTAAATAATAGTTTATCTAACCTATTGCGGCTATTTGTCTTTGTTATTGGTACTCTTTGTTTCACTACCTACTAATAGAAAGTATAAAATCTTGAATATTCATATCTACTCTACACGGCCGGTACCTGAATCTAATGTGTTCACGAGAGTACGAGACGCGTCTCTTTATACTTATCATGGAATTTTGTAAACAATATTGCCAAAGTAACATCAAGCCGTCAGTTGATTTATTGGTTTTTAACAAACACAGTATTATTTTATTATTTATCATATTATGACGTGGTATTATACGTACATACTGACCGATTTTCTCTCTCGTGAATCGATGCGATTAATAATCACTTGCACTAACGTACGTATACGGTGTAATCATATTTAATTCAACAGGTGAACAACCTTAAATCGGAGGTTGGTGAGGGGGATATATATAGACACATTTTAATGTTTTCCAGAGCGAATTCGCGACAACGGTCTTGTTCGCGCCGTCGTCGGCCTTGCCGGTGCGAGTGAAAGTTGTGGTACGCGCGTCCTTCCTTCACCGTTATTGTTTATCGGATAGTCGAACCGAATAAACGTTAGCGAAATGACACACTGTTAAAAATGAATCTTGTTACAGTCAAACGTATTTCATATTGTTGTATCATTTCTCCATACTATACTTCTATGCTCTGCACACTGTATCGGCAGATATGTAATAACATCAAGCAGTAAAAATAGCATAAAATCATAATTATTATAATACAATATTTATATTATTCGTAATAATCATATTGTCGTCACGCAAGATTTCTCAAAGCGTTCGTTAGTATATAAGCACTCACCCAATTATAAGATTTTCAAATGCGAATGAAATAAACATTCGCATTGTGTTGAAACCTGCATTTGGATTCAAAACGAATTTGAACTTTAGAGTAAGAAAATGTAATGCTTTTAACCTTGTCGAATAATTTAAATCAGACGGAAGTTTACGTTATTGAAACGTTTGGACGTTGTAAATCGATGAATACATTAACAATTCGAGTACGTACAGATCAATTTGTTTGTATACGAAGCATTTGTAAACTATACAAGCATTAATAAGTCTATAATATTATACAGCATAATTTATATTATCCACAATATGCATTATTAAAATATATTATGAAAGAATCTTTCATGAATAATGTTTTTTTGAGAAATTGAGAGATGATTTAATAAATTGTTTATATCTATTAGTATGATTTTGTATATTAATAAAGGCAATGCGTGTGTGTATGTAAACGATTTACAGTCAAGTTTATCGCACTCGTGATTTTGACATTTTTAAATTTTAAAGAGACACACGGAGATTTGTTGACTCACGAAAAACAAATATTTTGGGTCGCTATGGATTACATAAAATAAAATAGCTATAATAATTGTACAATATACTATATAATTTTAGATCTATATATTTGGTCTGAACCATCCAAATTATTACTGATTAAAAATATGCGTGGTTTATATTTAATGGAGTTTAATACAGGATAAATAATCAGTAAAGGATCAGCTAGTATCATGTATCATAAACATAATATTTAAATATATCCTAAAAGTCATGGAAAGGTGAACTATTAACTTTGTCATTGCTTTTTGTGCAAAATATGTCCCAGATTCCAAGATATAATAATTGTATTTTATTAAAATTTATAGTAATATTTAGTGTATACCTAACATAGACAATAATGAATAAAGTTTAGTAAACTAGACATTAGCAGGTATCTACCTATATGTAAACGTTCCAACGTTATATATAATACAAATGTTTCATAAGGCTAAAACAGAAAAATATATTATTTACGATAATCATTAATCAAGTATCAACAACGATCATATTGATGTACTAATTAGATATTCATTTTAATTATGAATATTAAAGTATGAAAAACAATTTAAATGATTAAATTTGAAAAATAATCAACTAAAAGAGGTTCATGCGGTTTAAACTGACGAATGGTAGTAAAATATTTGTAAGTCGATTAGACTCATGCCTATGTTAAAAATAAATGTAATACCTTTTAGGCATAAGAAATTTCAAACGTGGAGAAAATTATTTTAATTTAAGAACTAGAAAATATAATTTACATAAATCGATAAGATCTAAGTTTAATTTTAGATACCAATCATAATAATGAAATTTAAAAATTACTTCAAAAAAAATTATATTATTTAGCTTTCTGTTTACAGACCAGTGACCACTCCTGTTATTTTAGAATAACTCTAAATATTTAATAAAATCCTAATAAAATATTAATAGTTATTTCTCAAAAACGACTAAATGTATGAACTTAAAATTTTGATTAGTGGTTTCTTCAGTGATGAAAAGATAAAATAAATGAGCAGTAAAAAAGGGATTTAAAAAAAATCGTATTTTATAGATCGTATGACACAAAAATTTGTTTTATATATATTTATTTCTCGTTCAGTAGAACTTTCTGTATAGTATTTACTATTATTTAACATTAATATAACACTAAAATTGTATTATTTAAAAAAAAAGTCGACAAGTGGGTACCATTCTGCTATACAGTCTGTCAGCCTACATAACTAAATGTATTCTAAGATATTATTACTATTAAAATATTTGATTTTACTATTAACAAAATAGTACGTTGAATTAATTATTGCAGAAAACATTGCATTTGAAAATGTCATTGAATTTATAAAAAATCATAATATACAGTGGAAACTTGATAAGTTGAAATTCAAGGGAAATCAAATTTTTTCCACTTATTGAGGTTTTTGACTTACTGAGGTCAATAATTTATTAAAGTTTGCGCACAGGAACGAAATTTATTTCGATTTATCCAGATTTTCGACTTATTTAGGTTCGACTTATCGAGGTTCCACTGTATTTTAAAAGTTTAAAGCACAAACGAAAAATATTTTTAAATTACAACGAAATAAATAACATCGTTATTCTTCATTTAAACATCTAATTGCGTCTAAATTTGAATTAAAAATATCTATAAAAAAATTATTTTTTTAATATATTTTTTTGATTTTTTAGTTACACTATTAAATACTTATGAAAAATCTTGTTTTAATTTTTCAATCCTTAACTATAAAAATTGATCTTTTTATAGATTTTTAACTACAATATAATTTCCAAACATTCGAGATTTTGATTTTACATTAACTTGAAAAATATACAATAATTTAAGATAGAAAAAAAAATCAAAATTTTTCGCGAATAAACAAATAACACGTTTAACCATTAGGTCTCAATTATAAATAATAATCAATAGATACAATGGTACATCTATCATAATTATAGAATATTGGTTAATTTTTTTTTTTTTTTTGGCGAAATCGGTGCTAGTGTAAACGGTATTATGAAATGCACCACATAATGATATAATGTGTATAATACAATTATTTTTGAAGGTAAACTTGTATAACAATTATATTTTCTTCAAATTTATAAAAAGTTTTAAAAAAATATACAAAAATAACATCTACGAGTTTAACTTTAACAATAATTGATTATCGATTAAAAATATGCACATAACCTCGAAGCGTAATAAAAAAAAACTTGAACCTTGAGGAGTGTGTAAACATAAACACCACTTCACATAGATAACAGCGGGTAGGAAGGGCGAAAAACACTCAAAACTTCTATTATCATTAAATATTGGTTGTGACAATAATAGCCGGTATATCTAATGTGTGTTAGTTAAACCTTAAATATACAGTGTTATTTATCAAGAATTCTCACACCATTTTTATTCAATAATGTAGTATTGTAGTTGTTCAAAATCTGATTTTTGGAATTTTTAAATATACCATAAGGCCATATTTTTAAGTTGTCCAGATTTTTGATCTAATTAAGGAGTATTTGTGGAGATAAAAACTTCTGTTTTTGAAATGAGAACCACCTTTTTTTTCCTACTGTAAATTATTTAGCTAATTTTTTTGAAAATGTTGACGTATCATAATCAAAATTCGAACAAGTAGTTTTTGAGATATTTAACTTTACTTATGTGGGGTTGTATAAAAAAATTGATTTAATTTAATGGTTCAATAAAATATAATGGACCAATCATGGGTCATTAAATCATGTTTAAGGAACCATTAGCTCATTATTGACTTGTTAAATGTTTAGTGACTGTTTATGCAACCCGACATAAGAATATAATAATAGTTTCATATAATCTTATGATAATATTATAATTATGAATCCATGGAAGATACGTGGGCAATGGATACTATGGTTATTTAAACATTTTAATAATTAATATTAATTTTCTAATTATAATCTTATAATCTATTAATTATAATTCGTAAAAATGGTCAAAGTTTAATAAATACTATAGATACAAGATTTTATCTATTTTATACTTTTTATATTTATTTAAAAATTTCAATAATCAGAATAATCTAAATAAATTCATTATTAAAGGAAAATATGGGCGTGAGCATGCTTGATGAATTACCCTGTATACGATACATTATGAAGAATGCAACATACGTTATCATATTGTACTCAATACTCACAAATTAAAACGTACGGACGTACGATACACTGCCCTCCCGCTCTATTGAACTTTTTTTTAAGAAGAATATGTAAATTATTAACATGTAATTAATACAAATTTACATGGTTATTTTTAGTACAAGTATTTGTAAGATCTTTTATTATGAGATAATAATGGAAGAGCCTGTTAAACATTAATGTTTCTAAAATATGTTTTTAATTAAAATATAACACGCAATACGCGCATACATTTGCACGACTTTTGACCAAATCGACGTGTCAACATTGTCCAAAGAAAACGCGATATTCTGCCCCAGCACATCTACCCATACTGAACAAATGACATTTTCAAAAAGCACAAGTAATGCCTATGAATTTTACGATATTAGTTTCATACTTTTTTTTGACTTTTTAACTCCCATCATGGTCGTCGTATTCAGAAAATCTTAAGAGATGTGTGATCAATTAAACTGATAACAAGAATAATATACGGGCACAACTATGATTTATAATTTGTATTGTGCTTATTATAATATTATAACGTCTCGTAATATATATATATATATATTATATAAACTAGGTTTGTCGGCGGTTTGTGAAGGGTGGGGGGGAGAGGAAGTTCATAACCACTACTTTAAAAATACGCCTCAGCATAATGCGCACATATTATTATACACGTTGGCCGTATATTTAACACAATAATGGACGGAAACGTGTTAACGCACTATGTTATAACAGCCTCATGATTTTCACTGCAGGATGTTGCGATAATATGATTTCAACCCGCCGAAAAATGTATTGTAATTTATTATTAACGTTTCAATAAAAATATGCACATGGATGTGACGCATATATTTATGCGATGATTATGTGTGGTATAGGCAAATATAATTATGTGTATCAAATTTGTAAGTGTATTATTAAATTGGGTATACGATTTTTGGTACTCATAATTCCACGAGACGGTTTGTTAGCCCATGTTTTTAAAGACATTTTATCATATCTTTATATTGCTATTGAATATTAGAGTAATCACAATCACTATTAGTAAAACAATAGGTACATTAGATTCAACTAATTTTAACAAAAATAAATCATTTATATTATGTAATAATTGTTATTTTCATTCTTTTACTATATATAGCTGTTATTAACAACAAGCAAAATATATTCAATACAGACAAACTACAGAATATAGATTACATTTTTAAGCTTTTTCCTCACAAACTAAATTTTTATTATAAATAAATCAAAAAAAAAAAAAAAAAAAAACCGAAAAAACTCGAAAATTATAAGTCTGAAAGTCACACAAAATGATCCAAAATATTTTGCAATATATATCAAATTTAGTTAAGTAATGTTGAATTAAAATAAAGTTAATGTTGTCCAGACTCTAGAATAATCATTTTAATTTGTAAATAAATCATTATGAATTAAATGTCATTTAAATAGGAATAAAAGTTATTTACATGGTATATCAATTATAATAATATGGTGTTATATTATTAGTACCTGCCATTTAATATAAATGTGTGCTATAGTGAACTGCTGCAGTCTGAAACTGTTGAGTGTATTAAAACGTTAGACTATTCATATTGGATATTTCCCTCAATATGAAATAATACATTTATGTTTGCGTTTGGATTGATGACATTACAGTTCTCAAAGAGTTTAACTTAGCGAATTCTCGAGAGTTAGTGTACATTGTAATAACGGTGAAGATGCGAATTACATAGAATTCAGTGTTGCAAAATCATAATTGAATTTATTGCCATGTCGGAAATGGATTTTATGGAAGTGCTAAAATTACTATTTTAGATTCTGAGTTAAGCAGAGAATATATATTATACAATTATATTTTTATTTTTATCCCTTTCTGTGAACACTTCTTTGTAGGTAAAATGGCTGTGCGTCTAAAGTTTAAAATAATCTACTAAATAATATAAATCGAGTTTAGTTGTTACTTTTAAGTTTAATAAGTTGATTTTTTTAATTTCTCATTATATAGCTTCATTATACACGTAATGAAAATGAAAAACTATAAAAAGAAAAGGTGTTGAATAAAAAAAAAAATTTAAGTAAATGTGGTTTGCTTAAAATAAATAAGCTTTATTAATAATAAAGTTTTTTGAACGCAACATTCAAAAATTGTATCATTTTTGTTTGCAAATTAACATCAAATCTCATCATGACATTGTGCCTACTTTTTTGTACATTTTTTTTTTAAAAATTCTAAAGTTCTAATTATTTTTTATGAAATTATACCTACCAATTGTTATATTAGTTATTAACATAAAAACATTTGTACTGAATGTCCAAGTTATTATTAAAAGGCTTATAAAAAATCCAAGATTGTTTGAAACGAACTCGAGGATGATTAAATCTAAAACTATAAATATATTGATCATCTGATCATCTGCGTTGTTACATTCCTATTTCAAAACATTAAATATTATTTACGATAATAAAAAGCCGGAAAAATAAAATGAATAAAATATAGTGTTTCAAAAAACAGTTTTCATTGGAGCTTTTAGTTAAAACTTAATTGTGCCAATTCTTAAAACTGGGTTTAATGCTTTGAGCCACACGTTTATTTCTTTGACATTTTTTGATGGTTGTTGGTAATTTTTCTTCACGCTTAAAGAAACTGTTGATTAAGCTATAAAAGCCATTTTAACAACACAAAACTCTATTTGAGTTGATTTATAACATTTAAAGGCACTATGAATGTCATGAAACTTTTTATCCAAAAAATAACCTAATATTATAACACATGTTACTGATACGATTAAATTTAGTGTTTATTATTCTATTGGTTATATTACCTAATATATTATTTATATCATTTAGTTCGTTAATCATCAGAACCTCTTTGCATTTTGAGGTTACATAAGATTATAGGTATTTTTTATTTTTGTTTTTATTTAAAATAAATTACAATTTATAAAAATTTTAAAATTTATGTATAATTATTTTGGTGACAAAGAATTTATAATAGCAGAATGAAAGAAATTTTAAAGTAATATTTAAATTATTATTTTGTCAATCTTATATTTTAACACGTGGAATTAAAATCTTAAATACATACATACTTTATTAAAACACATTATTATACTGTTGATTCTGTATAAAACTACATTTAATTTTTAAAAACTTTTATAAAGATTAGAGCAAGCAATTTATTCTAATAATTATTTTTTAAAAGAATTGTGCATTAATTGTTTTATAAAATTTCTTATACATTTGACCGACTCGTTTTGTTATGAGTTTCAATCGTATTAATAAATGCATTAAATGTTTCAAATTACAATATAATTTTATTTTTCATCATACTAAAGTACTTTTTCTAAATTTTTTAATATTTTCAAATATAGTACTTAATCAAAACTATGTAAGTATATAATATGTGTACATAAGTTTGTAATCATTTTTAAATAGATGATGTTAGTGATAAAAAAAATTGGATTTTTTTCAAAGTCACATTTGAATAAAATATGAAAAATAACTAAATTATTTTATTTTTGTAAATGAAATAGGTTTTGACTTACAACTATATGCGTACGGAGAAACTTAAAAACATTCTTTTGTTTATTCACTAAATTTTATTTGTTGGTTTTTGGCATAAACACATATTACGTTCGGTAAACATCGCAGTTCATAGCCCGTCAATGCAACAGCAAGTCGTTTATTTGAAAAAACTATATTTGTCGTTATAGATGGTAGAAATTGATTCATTAAAAATCAAAATAACATAATCGACTACATTCTGGAAGAACATTCCAATTCATTCACTGTTATGCCCATTAATAATGTATACAACTTATACTACTTTTTACCTATAAAACGAATTATGTATCGTTACATTGATACTGGCATACTGTATACTATTAAGTATATTATGTGTATGATCATGTTGAAAGCAAATAAAAAACGTCTATTCTAGACGTTTTATCAATCTTTGATTTTTTTTATTTCATACAATTGTGATATTGACATGTACATTTTGACACCGGTATTCAATTTGTATTAAATGACTCACGTTAAAACTAAATAGTGGATATTTTGGAAGGCAGATCAACGGCCATCGGCGTGTTTAAAAAATGTTCCAACTAATTATCATCTCTATTTTTCTGATATCAACGAATTTTATCGAAATTTAATTTTTATTATCTCAAGAGGATGTCAACGCACTAAATGTTATTTTTATCTCTGATCCACGTGTGACATTGAAAATGTGTATAAAGCAAAAACAATTTTGTGTTTTTGGTTTTTAATATCATAGGGAATTGTATGGTCTAGAATGAAAATTTACTGTTTTGCGTGTGTCAGGTTAACCATGAGAAAACAATTAGCGCGTTGACATCCTTTAATTCATTTAATTTAATCTATATGATTGATTGACATTGTTAAACGATCAGCGTACCTATTACATAATAATATATATTGTAAAATATATTATTTAGGTATCTGCACCCAATCGATTTTAATAGTTTTTGGGTATAAAATCAATAATATTACCATGCGCAAAATGTAATGGGACATTTAAGAGGGGTTGACTTTGGCATACATTTTTTGCAGGCAAATTATTTAAAAATGTAAGATGGGAATCTGGAAAATTTAAATGCGAGGCGTTATACACGTACCATTGTATGAACATACGCAAGACCCATTGACAGTAGATAACTATATTTTAAATTAATTTAAAACGTATCCAACATTTTATGATGTCCTGCAGTATATATTATAAATATATGTATTATATATAAATTATAATAATCAAACAAATATGTTATTATTAGAAAAAAGTTAATCATATATGTTATTGGTGGATTGATTACTACAATTTAAGATATAAAAAAATACAAAACTTTCATTGTCTTTTCACATACAATATTTAACTTATTATACTGCGCTATGTACATAAAAGATGTATATTTATTATATTATATAGTTGAATTATTTGTTCAACGGTTATTTTAAGTTAAATATTTGTATGTGTATATATAGGTTTTAATTTAATATAAACTATAATAATATATATGGATAGGCCTAAGGCTGTTGGCGGTTTAAAATTAAATTAACATAATATAATATACATTTATATTATTATTATTTCAATTTAATTAATTGCCTGTATATATAGTACTGTATATTTAGGTAAAAAATATGATTAAGCTGGTTTTGTTTTTTTTTTGTCAGATTATAAATATTACGACTTATTATTCAACTGTTTATTTGTTGTGGTTTGTAATGACGATTGATTGTTATTCAGAAATATATCACGGAATCGCTCAACTTTATAGGCCGTAGGAAATCGATAAGATTTTATTACTATTATAAATTAAATATTGAAATACTAAACCATATCTAAATTGGGTTGCTGTTTGTTTTGACTGTAAGTAAAAAAAAAGCATACAAAAACACATCACTTTGTTTTTTAATTGAAAAAAGCCTTGGCTTTAGTTTTTTGAGTCACAGTGACGTGTGTGTGCACTTGTTTACTGTTGTTTTTCTCATTTCAACATTTTAATTATATACCTGTACAGCAAAATATTTATGTTGATATAGTGAATACTGTAAAATCAAAAACATAATTAATATTATATAAAATTCAAGTTATTATAATAATTATTTATTTTATTGTATTTAAATGGGTGATATAAATATATTATAATCATAATACATTAAAATATTGTTTGCATACAGTTTACAGATTAATATAGAATTTAAATATATCCAAACACCAATAATCAATATATAATATTTTTTGTATGTGTACGATATGTAGGTACCTAATGTATATATAAGTATATTAATTATTTATAATTGAGCGTTGTGCTAAAAATTACCAAAATATTATTGGTACAATGGTACGTTTGCAATAACTCAATACACCCAATAATAAACTTTAACTACTTACGTAATTACTGGCGCATTCGCACAGATCAGTTCATCAAAAAATCTAGATGCAGCATACAGGCGGCCAGGTGGGTGTCACCCGACTGAGGCCCAAATTAACTAGCTTTTTTTCGTATTTCAAATTACAATTGCGATTTGCGGTCTGTACAAAGTAGGTATAGGAAATACTGTTTTAGTTACAGTAGTTATTAAAACTAAATAAATATCCTGAATTGTGTCTTGTGTATTTTAATATGAACACTATACAGCGCATTCACACGAGCTTACAATATTCGGTGCAGATATTCTAACAATTTAAAGTTTTCATGCAAAATTCAAATCATTATTAATTTATAAATACACCCAACTAAGTATATTTGCATTTTTACTAATCTTAAAACAATGCCAAACATGCGAATGCCATTAAGACTTTATATATTATTAAATTGTTACATAAAAAATTCACTTATTTACTTTCGAAAATTATACCTTTACGAGAACTGTATTAAAAATAATTTTCTATGACTGAGTATATAAAAGTTGTGTAAAAAATTAAATAACTCTAAGTTTGCATGAAATTTTTTTTTATTTGTACGCTGGTATATTATTTTATGAATCGAACCAATATGTGTTTTGATGGATGCATTCGGGATACCACTTATATTTGGAACGCAATAGAGGATCTAGATGGCAAACTAGATGGATTGTTGTAAGTTCTAATACATAATATCGTTTTTTATATTGTATTTAAAAGTTAGGGGATTTTTTTCCCCCTGGCCAATCTCAATATGGGTATATCGGCTGGCCAAAAATTATAATGAAAGACATCCCTCTCCCCGTCACACACACACACACACCATATTTGGTCTGTAAACGTATACCCATATAATATTTATTACATTGAAACAAGTGTAATGAGTCCTACGTGTTAAAATTTGAAAGTCACATTTTATTGACATCTCAAAAACAAACAGCTGCTGTCATCCAATGAGACGTGTATAAAGATTATAACCAGTTATAAATTATCATTAGTTACAGGCTTACAGCCACTTTATGTATATAAAGTGTAATAATATTAGTTACAGCCTGTAGCATATAATGTTTTTCATTATTAAATTATACCATCTCAATCTCTAGGAATCAATATTTGCATTTTCAACAAAATATTTACCTATACTCAAAGTTATAGTAGGACATAACAATCAATATTTGGCTTCGACAATTCTATTGAGTGCTATTTGACAACAAATAAAACACATCCAATGGGTTTCTATAATTTATCTATTAATGATATATTATTACTGTTAAATACAAAAAAAAAATAAACTACCTATACATTATAGGTACCGATTCCATATAAATCTTCAATTTACGTTTTACAATTTCATCGTGTAAATAAATATGTCGTTCAGATACGATAATTTCCTATTTACGACGAATAATTAAATTCAATCATAAAATTTTATGTAAATAATCTAACCATTTTGATAATGTATACAAATATTTTTATAAATGTGTCTATTTTTTATTTTGATGGATTATACGTTAAAAGTTACAATATATTATTGAATATTAATCGATTTGCAATATTTTGAACGGTTTCAAAATATTTAGATTAATTTTAAGATATTTATACCATAAAAGTATTCACACCGTTTTAAGGTACATAATTTAAAGTCACTGACTATACTGTCCAAATCACGAACGTATTGATATGTTTTGTATAATCTATCAATTACTATACTCTGTTTCACGAGGAACATGTCGAATCTGCACATGTAGAAGAGATCCGTTAACCGAGCTGGTAGATGCGTTATTTTCGGGCTGTTCTGTAAAACAGTTTGGTGAATCTAGACTAAGAACAGTTCACTATGGATTACCATTCAGATATTTTTGTCTGCATTCTGCAACACTCTCTGTGGCCTGTGCATTTCAAAATCTCAAAAATGCACTAAGAAAAATGAAAATGTGTACCCGTCACTTAAGGTTTTATACAAAGCAAGATTTTATGTGCATCCGTACTGTAAATGATGGTAAACAAATTATTTTAGTTTTAAAATTAATTTTTTGAAAAGAAAAAATGTAGAATATCTATACATTAGGTGTAATGTACAATTGATTAATATACATAGGTATATTACACTAAACAGAATAATAAGATAACAACGAAAATATTATATTTTTTCAGTTGTGGGCATATATATTGTAGATATCATAGGTAGGTGTTTAAATATACTATTATTTATGAGTACTAATTTGATTTTGAATAAATTAATTAATTTCTTACTATTTTAATTATAATTGAGTAGACTAATATGAAAATCAATTAAAAGAAAAATAGGACATAATGTAACTATAACGGATTTATTTAAAGAAAAACTAAAAGATATTTTATATTTTAGGTTCATATTTTATCAGTCAAACTCCATAATGCTGATGTAGAACATCAGATTTCCTAGTTTCGTACCCACTATAATAATATTAACATTATAAATTGGGCCTAAAGATTTAATTTGATACCGTTCCGATAAAATATGAATTCAAATTATTTATTTATATTTTTAAATAATCTAACGTACAATTTAACATTGTTAAAATTTTTTAAATCACAGCGATCAATACATTATATGAATTAAACTATACAGCAACTCAAATCTCCATCGCCCACGCCCCACAGAACACATATATTAAGCATGTGTCATGTATGCTGTGTATACTAAACTATGTCTTTATATATATATTTCTATGAGGGCCCCTTAAAATAATATATTCCAAAAAGTCGTACACGCCCTGTCCTAAAGTGTATACCACCAAATACCATTTCATTGTTGTAATATTTTTTACAGATAGATTATAGGTACATTAAACTACAATTTAAAACATATACAAAAGACGAAGTCGATTTAATTATTTCATCATTGAATTTAAATACCTAGTTATTTTACGACTTAAAATTTTCCTGTAAAATATTTAGAGGCTCTTATGTATTTAGTAACAAACAAATATGTACGGGGTTTTTGCCCCTATACCCCCATTTGTCTTACCGTTACAATATTTTACTTTTTTATAGAACTTTTTGTTAAAGTAAATATAACCGACAGAATTGAACTGAACATAGCATATTTATCATCATTTATGATGTAGTTCGTATTAAAATTAATTAAAAAATTGTAACTTTGAATCGTGTACTAAAATATCAACAGTTAAATTAGAGTTTTTTCCATATTAAGATTTTAGAAACGAATTAAGTAATAAACATTTAAAGTTCAGTTCAGTTTAGTCTTCAGTTCAAAATTTAAACCATTCATTTAAAATTCAATAAAATCCATTAAAAAAATGTCTTTGACCTTAAATAAATTATTTGAAGGGATTAAGCCCCCTAAGCTCTCCCCCCCCCCCGATCACCAACATTATAAATTATAATGTATAATATGTTCCTATATTGACGACACACGCGTTAGTTATAACTTTTATATTCATATATTGAGATTTCAAATGATTAATTTTCATATTGGCAGCATTCTACCTATGGATTTGATATGCTGAGATGTTAAATTCGAATGTATAATATGTTTTTCATTTTCATGTTGGTATACATACAGGGTGATTCACGAGCATGCACACCCCAGTTTTTTCATTTTATAAATTATTATTATTATTATTAGTTTATTCAACATTTTATATTTTTGAAAATGTTCATCTTAAATAAGTATACTAAATTAAATATTTATTTATTTGTTAAAAGTACGGGCTAGTAATCCAATATTAAATAAATATTGTATCTATTTTATATAGGTTCTATTGTAAAACCATTTTTAAAGACCATTATTTTTAACATAAACATTTGAATAACTCAAAAAATTCTCGTTCTAATTTTGATTTTAATATATCAAAATTCAAAAAAAAAAAAAATCATTTTCTTCGTAATTTACAATAAAATATTGTTGGCTGGTTTTCACTTGAAAAAAATAAGTATTTATCGCCACAGGACCATTCCTGATGGACAACAAATGGTGTTAAATATCTAAGGCATTGAAAATACGGATTTGAAATACTTAATAATTACAAACATCAGAAATTTAACAAATTCATTATTAAAGGAAAAAATGAGGTTGAACATGCTTTGTGTTTCCTATGTACAGGAATCGTCCTGTATATGTATACTGTAGTTGTATTACTCGACTATGCCCGAGAAAAAAATTATCAAATATAAAATGCAGAGCTATTGGTAGGTATTTCGGTTCGAGTGTATAGGTACATAGGTACTTGAGTTCAAAGGCAATAGTTTGTGTCAGTGTAATCATCTACTTGAGCTCGTATATTATTTATATTTAATAAATGCGTGCGTGTATAATATTATAATGGATGTATTATTGTACGACGACTGTACACATTATTATTAAAATGTATGTATTATATATAATGTGTAGTATTTGTTGTATGTACACAAGTACATTATGTGTGTACCGATTATTCAAATTAAAAACAATTTGTCAGGATCCAAGGTCGGACCGCGTACAGTGGTGTACTGTTTAACATTACGCGCATAATATAAATTCGTGGACCATACGTCCGCATATGCAATTTGCGTGTACATATTTTGTTATGTGTAATATTAAATTAACAATTGGGATTTTCGTACATATTACATTGTATGGAGTATGATACCGGCGACGAGATTTGTGAGCGTCGCGAAAGGGTAACGGTGTACAACTTAATGTCGTCACAACGATGCGATGCGATACGATCGTGGTACATAATTTCGCGGCTGCACTCGTCGCACAATAATAATATATTATCGTATATTATCCCGCGAATAAGACGATGGTCTAATGCACAGGTGTGGTAAGTGACATTTTTGGCGAAAATGAGTTAAGTGCTCTATGAAATTTTCCATTTCATTTTTCATATGATGCACAAATATTGTATGTGCTTGTATAATATTGTATCCACTAGATTGCATATTGTTGTTTGATATATGTACTATGGTTTAAAAATATTCTGTGTTCAAATGTGGTATACTCACAACTCACTTACAACAAAAACATTTCAATAAAACTAAGTATATTCGTGTTATTGTTAAGTTTCAGACATGTTAAAAGACATAAATATAATAAAAACTAGATGGCTAATAAAAAACTTCTATGACTTCAATCCAAAATTTGTGGAAAAACGGTGTAAACTTTCAAATGCCTCTATTAAACAGATTACTGTAAATGTCACTTACCACATCTGTGCACTAAACCATTGAAAATACATACAACCATTGATTAAACTCGTATTATAAAAATATAAAATATTCTCCATCCGCTGTGCGCACTGTATAGCGCAACTTTTTAATTTTTCCCGAAGACGACACCAATATTATGGACAACGATGGCGGTATTTTGAATTAATTATGAGCGCGCGCGACGAAAACCTGTACCTGCTCAAATCAAGCTACAGGATTTTCGTATCCAGCAAACAAACTTTTGTCACTGTATTGTTTATATTATCACAGTTTATATCCGATTACACATGGATATTGGATATACGTGCGATTTGTGATTTGACGGTACCAAATTGTGTTTCAGCACAATTCAATTTATGACTTTGGAATGACTGGCAAATCGTCTCGATTACCTACGACCCTGCGTACGACCCTACGACCTACGAATTCTGCTTATATAGTCAAAAATGATAAAAAGCTTGCAATTATTGATTTTTGCATTTTGATTATAATTAAGTATGACATACACAAAAATAAGTGATGAAGGTATAAATGTATAATACAAATATTAGGTAGTAATTCATACACATAACAAAACGTGTGTTTAAACAAAACAAAGAGAATTGGAAACTCGGTTGGGTTATAGTCTCTAATCGTTAAGTATAGTTGTTTAGATAATAAGGTATATATTAATTAGTAGGTGTTCAATAATAGGACGGTTTAGTAATAATAATATGCTCTGCTGATATTACTATCAAAATAATAAAATTCTGTACGTGCCAAAGACAATAATACACAATATTGTATTAGTATATGTAAATCATTATAATAATTATTGTCTGATGTCGCTTGACGTATTATGACGATTGATGATGATGACACGTCATTGTTAAAATAAAGTCGAATTTGTCACGTAGAATTGTACGTGTATCATTCTGTGGATTAATTATTGTTTATAAATATTAGTGTTACTTTATATGTCTGTGCGCAGACAATGCATATGCTCAATACTAAAGAACACACAGATTCTGTGCGTCCCCCCCGCGTCATCCTGCCATCTAAACCGGTTCTCCTACGGCAGGGTGTCATGTGGGGATGCGCAGAAGAACCGATTTCTGTCTGTTCGCGGAGTGTTTTATCACAGAACAAAGTATAGGTATCATAGACGTGTGCAGACTTTTGATTTAGGTATGGCTAAATGTTATCTGATCTGAAATGACCAACCACACCTCAAAAAAATTATAGAAATTTTATCGCAAAAAAGTATTGAATCTTTCTTGGTACATTGGTTTTAATATAACAATGAGTTTAGTCATTATAATTAGAACTTAAAAAAAAAAATTTAAGATTTACAGAAATTTCGGGCGGGCTTCATCTTTTCAGCCCAACTGGATACGCCACCACCAAATACACACCCCCGTAAAAAAAATGTTCAAGTGGGTGCTATAGCCCAGTACGCCTATGTTAGGTACGCAAACATACGATATTTAGGTATCATGAGATACTTCACACGTACCAATAGTAAAATTTATTATGCACCATCGCACCGTATAATAATGTAATATCGCGTGCGCGTATGATACATTGACACATTTGAAGTCTCGAATGATAATTGTACAAAGGTGATGTTCGACTCTGTTATGAAATTAATTTAATGTAAGCATATTTTACGAGGGTTGCGATCGAGTCGGGTAATGGAAATAATATTATGTAAACCTACGTCCGGTTGCAGTGGCGGTGCAAGTGCTTAGTTTTTTCGGTGCTTCGGTTTACCGATGAATGATAATCAATATGATGATATCATATTTATTTATTTATTTGTAAACGTCAATCGACAATTTAAGGTTTACAGTTGAAGTATAAGTTTACAAGTAATAGTTTTTATAATACACAGTAACACAGAACACATATCAAAGACAATTCAATATAAATTAAATTAAATTAAATGGTAATATACCTAATATATCTAATAGATTTATTTAAAAATTAAAAATCGAAGTTAAGTCTATTTAAATATTGAATCATTCTATGTAGGTTATGTCCATAAGATGTATTGTAAGTTGGTACTTAGAAGAGGGAGTGATTTTTGGAGAAGAAGAAAGGGATACGAAAATTTACGTTGGAGAGGAGATCAGGAGCATCTATGGTGCCTCCTAAGAGCGAGGTTATTTAGTGCTTGCAGCATCTTATCGACGAGATAATAGCAATTGTATTTCCAATTTACTACGTATTAAGGAATAATCATGTGTAGGGTGTACTATCTTAAGAATATGAGTAACGTAAGAATGAAACCTATTTTGGACACGCTCGAGTTTTATTTATCTGTAGCCAAGTAAAGATGCTATACTACCATTCTTCTATTCTAATATTGAATGTACCAACGAGAAATACAATGTCTGGAGACAACTAGCAGAAGAAAACTGTTTAGTATTGTGCTTAATAAATCCTAAGACTTTTAAATCTTTACCTACGGTGACATTTATGTGATGCTCAAAGTTCGATGATAGAGTATAATGTATATCAAGATCTTTATGAAGAAAAACGCGGTCAAGAGTGGTGCCATTAAAGGAATAGTTGTGGTGAATAGGAGACCACTTTCTAGAAAAATTCATAACATGACATTACTAAGATCAATACTGTGCGGTTAAACTTGCAAAAATATTGAGTTCAGATTGCACGATTAGGATTATCAATTTTAAGGAAGATTTTTATGTCATCAGTAAGCAGAAGAAATTTAGCCTTTGTGATTGAGTTAACAAAAAGAATAAATAGAAAAGAATAAAATGACCTCCTTGAGGGACTTTTGATAGTATCACAGATAAGTCGGAAACAGCATTTTTGAATTTTACAAATTGTTTTCTGCCATTTATGTAAGAGTGCAACCAAGAAAGAAGGAGAATTTCCAATGTCTGAAGGCCTAAGCATTATTATTAGAAAACCATGGTCCACTGTAAAAAAAGCTTTTTTAAAATCTAAAAAGATGACATTAACCTAACTTATGTGCTCGATAACTACTGATAAATATGAAATGAAGGCAACTTATACTATGAGTACATTTATACTATTATTGTGATGTAGTCAGTTAATATAGTTAAATCCTGTCGTAAGGAATATTGTATACTTCATATTCTGCCTATATCTGGTGATGATAACAAAAAACATTGTCGTAATAGGACCATAGACACGGGAGGTTTAACCCCTCCCCCTTACACATGGAAAGTATATAAATTTATTTCAAATATTTAAAACTACTAATATATTTTATGTAATATACATATTTTTTGAATTTTTATCAATAATAGTAATAGATGTTTGTGATGTTATGGGTTATAAGTTATAACCCATAACATAGATGTTTGGGTATTTCGTGTATCGTCTAAAGGGCAAGTAAATCCTGAAGATTATTATCGAATTTCTATTTGTATTCCTTTCATCGAATCTTAGCTCATCAAAATATTTTCAAAAGTATTTAACTTTCGAAAACTATATCATTGATTAACTTTTTATATATTTTAATTCTAAACAATTAAAATAATATTTCAGGTTTTAAATGTTTGTTTGATGACATAAATTCAGATGATACAGATTTTGAGATTCTGGTTTGTTTTTATTTCTTTTTCACAAATTGATATTACTACAGCAATCTGTGAACTATAAACTTGGAAAGAAAAGGGTAAGTGTGTAGCAGTTGATACTGATGAAGTGCTGAAATCAAATGCAATAGATGCTATTAAGCATTGTGACCCTATAATTTTTCCAAATATATTTATTATATTAAACATTTTGTGCACGCTGCCAGTATCTACTGTCACCCCGGAAAGAAAGGTCTTATCTCAGAAATAGCATGTAAGAAATATATTATAATTATTTATATTTATTTTCATTTTATTAATGAAATTCTACTTTAAATAGGATAGTTTAAATGGATTAATGCTTTTAAGTTATTATCGGCATATTAAAATCACATCGAAAGAAGTACAGGATGAATTATCAAAAAAACGGAGAAAAATAAATCTAATATTATAATTTCGATTATTATAATTATCAAAATAAAAATATAAAAACATAAATAATGTGTTTTTTTCTTAATTCACTAAAACATATTATTATTATAATAAACCTTCCCTGCCCCTCCATATAAAATCCGTCTACGGTTTGCCTCGTAATATTCGTGGATAGGTACTCTAGCTTGTGATAAAATAAAAGGTTCGCATGCGTCGAATAAACTCGCACAAAAAAATATGCAATAATTCCGCTTTACGCGAGTAGTCTTTCATAATATTTTAATATAATTGTAGTTTATTGTTTTTACTTTGAAGCAGTTTGAACTCTATTAAATAAAATAAAAACATGTATCATTAATCAATATATGTTATATACAAACAAATTAAAATAATCAAAACAACAAAAAGCCTATAAAAACAGAGGAAAATTTCGCTATAAAATAAATTAGGTATATATTTTAATAAACTCTTTTGAGTATTATCTTTACCGGACATCTTGTAACAAATGATGAAAATAACACGCAGGTCGTAAAATTGTCTATAGACCATGAGGGTTTTCGAATAGGTCGCGCACTCAAACTGCGATAAATTTCAAAACGCGAACCTGACGTGCTAATGGCATGAATGCATGATATATTATACGAGCCGACCGTTTTGTAGTGGGATTTCCGGATACAGATTTCAACATTTCCTGTACAACTACGGAGTATAATACGGAAAGGATAGTCTAATCACGCGACAGATTCCCTATATAGCCCCCTGCTGCAGCCGTTACGGTTTCTTTTATATAGTATTCTTATTTCTTACACACATATTATACAGGTATTGTATTATAATATGTTTCCTTCATCGCACACGAACCGTGACAACCGCGAATATTTTGTTATTTTTTTACAACCTCCGTTTTGCAATATCTGCAATAATGATTATTATCGTCGTCTCCATTTTATCATTATTGCAGTGTACATGTTGCAGCGGTTTCAGAAGATCATCAGTCTATATTTACTGTCTGAGGTACCTGCAGTCGAACACTTGCCTACCATACAGAAGATTAAAAAAAAAAAAAAAAATATATAGTATACCTACCGAACGAGATTCGATTGAAATACCTACGACGTAAAAACGAAACTAGTTACCCCACGCGACGTTGTCTGTGTAATTACATAATAATATTATACTCATAATAAAATATTGTGTTGTGATATGAGCGAGGAAACCTGAAAGAGACGGCCGTTTCTTCGGTTGTGTAGAGGGGGAGTGTTTAAATCGAAAAAAAACAAAACAATAACAAATCCCCCCTCCGTGCGCAGCGGTTCAGATTACCACTTCTGGTTTGCTCACAGTCGTTGTAGGTCAATTGCGCACTACAACATAATATTTTGTATAGGCCGTTATTCGAAACAAAATAATAATAATAATAATAATAATAATAATAATAAAATATTCGCCCCTACATTATTATTTCATGTTGCCGGGCTACCGGGCTACTGATTTTCACCGACGACCATAGAACGGTATTTTTTCGTAACTTTCGTAAAACCATCACCTGGAAGCGTATATTATATTGATTTCGAGGTTGTGCGCTACTATAATATTTTTGGCAATAATATAAATTTATTAAGTATCTATTGATTATTATACTACGATAATATACAAGTTATTCGTGGCAATCATTATGAAATTCGTATCGTACACCGCTTCAGTGCGTTTACATTACAAATACAATATAATAATTTTAATACATCCTTTTTTTCTTCCCGATATTTTTCAGGGTCGCGTTTCGTCGTCTGGCAACCGTCTATTATTAAATTCCATAATTTTGTACGAGGGGAAAAAAGTAAAAACGTACCTCCCTGTCAGATGTGCGTGCGTTACTACCCAGAACTAGAATTATTGTAAATCCCAAGCGGAAGTTGAGTTTATCGTACCATATTATAGTTCCTGAAATGACGAAAATATTCTTTTCAGCGTAAAAATCTAAAAACATTTTTCTCACGTACACGGACTGCGTGTTATTTTTTTCCACCATGTTTTATTCATAAAATCGTAAATTAATTATGCAATACTATTATTGATACATCGTTTTGACAATGTTTCCGACTCTTTATCGCTTCATAACCACGAATCAGACGTCACAGTGGATCTCGTGACGTTTGAAGAGCATTTCGTATGTAGAACTGTTGTAGACATTATAATGTATGTAATTATGAGAAACCTCGCGCATGTTTAACTTAATAACTCGTGCACATTATGTGGACGTATACATAATGTCCTGTACGCACGTTTAAATGATCACTTTTATTGGTTTGGATTTAAATATTTTAAAATATGAATTGGAGTCAAAGAAAAACAATTTGGAAATACTCAAGTCGTTCCCGAATCGTTGAATGCGATAAATAGGTATAATAATTTTATTATTGTACATATATTATTTACATTTATTAACTATAAAATATTGTTGTTCGTATACATAAAAAAATGAATTTATTTCATTATATTATCCATACTTAGCGGTAATAACGAATTTGATATAGAAATTTTAAGTGCTATAAGTAAATAGTATAGTCGGGATTTTGACTTTGTGAGAGGGAGAGATGATAATTTATTATATAATGGAGGCTTAAAAATGAATCCCTCGTAAGTTGCGTATATATATGGGTAAATTGCATTTAAGACTTTTGCAGTAACTTTCATACAAATTACAATTTTAGTATATGGTTATGTCTTACGTACCTAATACGTTCACAGAACACTGAAAGCATTTTGAAATTTTTTTGAAATTTCTGGGAGAAAATGTATACTTATGAGACATCATAATTTTTTGAAATACTTATTAGTTATTAATTTATCAAACAAGTTACAGTTCTTTCAAATGTAAAAAAATATTGTGCCTTTTATAGTTTTATAATAATGGCTGGTTAATGGTTATTTAGAACAATACAAAACTTTGATAAGATAGTCTCCAAAACAGTGTGTAAGTGTTTTTTTATAAATTTCATAAGAATAAGTGTTTTTACTCAAAAAAAAACTTTTTGTATGTTAAACATGTTTAAGTCATTAGATTTTTAATTTATTTTTCACTGCTCGCATGTGCTGGCAGTTGTACACGGTGATAGTAAAACGCGGTAGTTGCAATCGTGACTACTAATATCATGAAAGTATTTGAAGGTATTTTGTCTTCACTAAAATCATTTTTTTTTTTTTAGGGTATCGCAAATCTTTAAAACGCCTATTTTTTGAATAGAATTTACGTCATTGACATAATACACATCGATTATATATAGGTGCGAGAAACTGGTCATGGGACGGATTATAATATGGGTACAAGGTAGTACCTCAGGTTACACGTACATAGCAGCGAATGGTTCATTATTTTTTCGCGCCCGTTGAGTATTTTAGTTACTATGCATAAGCTATTACCTAATAATTATTGTAATATTTTTAGCTGTATTATAACATTGACAATAATTATTGTACGAATTATTTTAAAAGACCCGTTTTATTTTAACTGACTGGTTTGTATTTACTCATAATTTATAGTCTACAGGCGTTATTAAATCTCTAACAGACGGTCCGGGGTGCTGTAGTAGTCTAACCACTCTAACCCCGAAGGCTCTACAGCGTGTGGTACATGTATCCGCCGCCGTGGTATGGAAAAAGTTTGTCTTGTCGTTATTATGTCTCAAACGACTTTCGTCGGGAAACAAATTATGCGGTACCGCATGTGTGGGTTTTATTTTTAAACTCGAATTATTATTATTATTGTACGCGTTATGTTTGTGTATATATCAGCCGTAATATGTATTGACTCGCCTCGACGGTATTACACACGAGACGATTTCCTGAAACGGTTATCGAAAGGTAAACACTCGAATCGGTTAGTTACGATTAATTAATTATTATTATAATGTATACGCTTCGCCGGATCAAGTGCACGTACTATAGTTTTTATTAAAATGTGTTGTATATTATGCATATTATACTTGTTACATGCCTATAACCACCACTGCTTGTTCGGTGAAATCATGCAGATCATAGAACCGAACAACACACGATCAAAAATAATTATGTTACGAGTGTGTTCGTCGATTTCGGACATCAGATTAAACGTGGATTCCGTGAATAGTTGTTGTGGTTTGCAGAAAAAAACAAGCGTGTACTTTAATATATTTTAATAATATAATATAGCATACAACTGTTCAGTGTGTAAACGTTGTACGCCATTAGAGTCGGTGAATGTTATTATGAAATGCCAACGCCGAAAACGTGTGTTCACACCAAACCCGGCGACCATAATATTATTATTATGTATAATATTGTAATAATGTGACGCGTTCTCGGTGCGACAAGTTTTTTCTATCATTTACGGACGATAATATATTATTGTAATAATTATCATCGGGGAACTATCGCGATAAATATAATAATAATTTCGTTCGCGAGCAGTTTTTTTTTTTAATCAGTGCCCTCAGATCGATTTGTTCGAACAACACGTACGAATAAAACCGCCCGCAACAATATTTAAATGATATTATATTTATTTTCCGCTAACGTGTGCGGTTGATGGCGAACCAAAGGCTAGGCTAGGTTAGGTTGACACGACGCCGAATAGAAATCGTCAAACAATACTCGCGTAATACCTATATTTATTATATTATGATCATATCCGCTCGATCAAACGGAAGTTTTCAAGTGTATAGATTTTTGATCTGTTTTTTGCTAACCACTATATAATCTGACGGTGTGAAAAATAACATCGTCATCTTTTTATGACATCGATTCGTTCCGCGGTACTAATGCCAGACCGAATGCAAAATATATGCAATGTGGTACTACTAAACGATAGTAACGTACTACACTAGGTGTACAACCATTGATAATAAATTGTGTTAGTGGTATTACGTAACAGACGGTAGTCTGTACTCCAAAGATGCCGGAAAAACGTTTAGGTACCTACCTACACGTTTAATACCTATACCGAAATTAACAGCAAAGAAAATTGTTTTGCCAAAAATCAAAAAATTATATTTTTATACAGATATATTATTCAGAATTCACAGATGCGTTTATTATGTCTGCAGTAAAATTACCTTAGAATATACATTCTGTGTAAAAATTAAAAATCATAGCATGGTTTATGTGTACCCACCTAGAATTATAAAATTAACACAGTTTTAAAGGAAAAAGCAACTTGTGCCATGTTTAAGCAAGAAATTAGTATATTATATGATCAGAACACACGGAATTTTCGTGAAGTATTTCTGTGCATATGTCCTTGTTAATTATTGCTATCAACTATTGAAATTTTTAAGCAGTATGTACATTTTAATGAATACTTTGTTATCTATATTCGAAAGTTCTTACATAAAAATTATTATTATTTCGTCACAAAATACAGAAAATAGAAATAAAATGTTTTTATTGAAATTTATATTACATGTGCTTATATAAGCTATTAAAGACATATTAAACAAAATATTTGAACATAATGCTTTGTTCAAAAAAACAATTTAAAAATTAGGTATATAGGTTATCTATATGAAACTATTAATTAAAAAAAGTCGGCAAGTGGGTACCGTTCTGTTGTACAATATGTGTCGAGTGGATCACTTTTATGGATGTGTTAAGTTTGTATTTAATAATATAAATCATTGTATACAAAAAACGATTCTGAGTGAAGACGGTCTATGCGGTAATATGCATGTATTTTATTACAATATGAATAAACCAAAATTGTACTTTAAGGAAATTATTAATTGCAAATTAATTTATTGAAAAGATATTACATTGTAGTGGAATATAGTAGGTTCAATATAACTGATTTGAACTTAAGAGATATTAAAGTCATTTAACTTGTTTTATTTATTAAACTTGATAACTTGATAATAGAAAAATAATAAAAATGTAACTCAGTAATAATGAGTGGGTGGGTAATTAATCTAGTTTAAATATATGAGAGAGATCCGATATCACACCCAAGCGGTATAACAATTTGAATCTAGAAAAATGTCGGTGTGAACAGCCCCCTCAAAAAAAAAAAATCATTTTATTTTTCATTTAGTGAGATAGATCTCCGAAACCAGAGAGCGGGTTTTTTATTGTTTGGGGTCTTGTTAGATTCACATTGGCAGGAGAAATGCAGTGAAGATTTTTAGAACTTTATCTTTAATAATTAATTCGTAAAAGAGCTTTAAAAAAATTAAAATACATTTTATTAGACGTTTTTTGATGTTTTTTTAACTTTAAAGCTTTGTTAGTTTTTTTTTTAATTGTGAAAAATTAAATAATTTTTTTTAAAAATTTTTAATTTCACATTTTGTATCTATTTGATAATTCCTTTTTAATAAGCTATCAACTAATTTTCTAGTTATCATAGTTTAGGAAAAAAGTTAAAAAATAGAAATTTTGAGACTGTTCACACCGACGTTATTGTGGATACCACTTAGGCGTGATTTCGAATCTCTCTCATTAGTATTTTATATTAAAGCTAGCTTAATTACCTATCTACTCATTATTATCGAGTTACATTTTTATTATTTTCCTTTTTAACACAAATTCTTGAAGTTTTCAAAATTCAGAACTTTTTTCATTTCAATTACCATACTTACTCGATTAGAAACAAAGAAAGTAAAAATAAAACACCAAACCATTGTAAAATCAATGCGTCCATCGCTTCGCTCGGAATCTAAAAGACGTGCTTTGGTGAAAACTTTAGCCTGATGTTATACACGTCATACACGTCTATTTTAAGTAGACGTTTTATTAGATTTTAATAAGATTCGGTATTTGAAAAAAAAAAAAAAAATTATGTAATATGCATTAATTATTTCAATAAAACACGATAAGATCAAATTTACAATAAAGTTTAGATTTCTTGTTACTGCCATTACGGTATAATATTGTACTGCCGATTATTATTTGCCAGTGGGGCATATTATGACAAATCGTTTTTAATATTGGACGAGTGTTGCCGAGCTCTGGTGCATTAAATAGAACGGAAAAACAATAATGAATATTATAATATTCGTGTTCGAGGAACTATTTTAAACGCGAAGGTTGCTCGTGTTTCATAAATATTGGGACCACCGGAGGATAAATTTCGGGCGCCGCCGAGAAATATTGGCGTTTTGATCCGCGGGACGGTGTTATGAGTTTTTGACGAAAATTCCGGCGAAACAGTCGTCGTGAAATTGAGCGGCGGCGGCGGCGGTGGTGGTGGTGGTGGTGGTGGTGGTGGTGGTGAGCTAACGAAATCCTCGCCGAACAGCCTGTACAAAACGTGGGTGATTATAACAACAATAATATTATAATATTGTACGGCTCTTGGATGACAACGCATGCGCATTGGGGCCTAGGGGTATTTTCATTATATTATTATTATTATTAAAACTGTTTTGCTTCGTGTTCCTGTTCTCTCCGGCTAGGCAGCGCAGCGATCACGTTGACCTTGGACCGGCGCACCAGTGGTGGCGACGGCGGCGGCGTTCAGGCGTGTGCTGTCGCGTCTTCTGTGCATAACCAACTAAATAATATTATTTATATATTTAAGACGCAGTTTTTTTATTTCTCAAACACCTATAGCACCGCCGTCGCTGCCGCCACGTGGCTCGTCGTGCGTATCGTCACGCGTGCATGTTTGTCTTGCAGGTTTTCAGAGATTATAGTAAAAAAAAAAAATGTTATCAAAAATTATAAATTTTTAAGTTTCTAAGATGGGAGTGATAAGTGTAAAAAGCGCAATTTCGTAACTTATATAAAATTAATCGTTCCCTGAAATAAAAAAAAAAAATTATATTGATTTACCACCGCGAGCGTTTTGGAATTTCAATGTGGGTGGGGAGGACTAAGAGCCACTTTAGCTCCCCTCATAAATACGTCACTATACTTTCATAAAATATAACATAAAATAATATACGAAGAACTACTATGATATCCAAATTGAATTCTAAAATATGCGAGAATGTGTCGTCGTATGTAAAATCCAGCATAAGTTATCGATAAAAGAATGACGGCAATATCCGTTTGAGCTGCATAATATACAAGATCGATGACATTATAATATATTATAAAATGTAATGTAAATGACGATTTACACTGCAGCAGTCGGTATTTGTGTACCTGCTATAAAACTCTACCTATGCCGTCCTATTTATTTATAATCTCCGGTATATTGCACTATTGCAGCAACATATATATATATATATGCGTATTTCGGAATATTTAATGTGAAGAGGGATTGACGTGGTTTTCCTGCAACAGCGTAATATCCCTTGTTTTAGATTCATGTATACATTATAAATACACAACAAAACATATTTTTTAAACATTTGATACAAAACGCCCCGTTTTATAAATTATTAGTTTCAAAAAACGTTCATAAAATATTGACGTATAATTATTATTGTTAAAAAGTTTGGAATTTTTGATAGGTTTTCGAGGAAATTCGAACACCGGGTCATCACCTTCATTCCGCAAATATTGCACCCCCATTGATACATTTTTCTCTATAATAGGTAGGTCAGGACAGTATGTGTGTGTGTGTGTGTGTGTGTGTGTGTGTGTGTTTATATAATTACCTATATCGAAATATTAGACATCCTTATATTGCTTATATACGAAAATGTCGGTTTGAGGCACGTTTAATTATCTGTTTGTCCTGCAAATAAATAAATAACGTAAATAATTAATATCCGTTACTTGGAGTCTTGTAGTGTACACAGTCATTATCTGCACGAAATCGTTACAAGTGGTTTTGACTTTTGAGTCGTTGTTTAATCGCCCCATAAATGTAACCTATATGTGATCAAATAATAAAAACAAAAAAAAACCCTGATCGGTGTAATACGCAGATAATTTTCAACGTCGTATCTGATGTACTAAAGTCTAGATGAGAAATTAGTTCGAATGGGTGTAAAGCATAACAATTATCTTGTTTACAAAAGCGTAACAAGCATATTAATACAGAATTTTTTTATAATTATTACATGCTTGCATGCGCAGTATTGTATTTATAAATTATTTTTCAGAATATAACTTTAATATTACCTAATTTTACTTTTCCATTTCATTATAAATTTTTAGTTTGTACATAAGGTAGTATTATTTTATTTTTTAATTGTCAAGTGTATTTTTTTTTTTTTAGTCATTTATATATTTTTCCACATTACCTCCGGGGATTCTCAAGTATATGTTTTCATGATATCACCGATGCTACTGTATAGGAACTTTCGTATACCCACCTATGGTGCTGATATGTGATCCAAGGATAAAAAAGTTTATTGATTAAACTGTGTTGAATCGAGCATTCATCAATAGAAACTAAATCTATCAAGGAGCAAATGGGTCAATAATTATATTTTCTACATTACGGCACTCACTTTAATTGTTTTTCCATCGTGTATTATAATTATATTATTTATTATTTTATGTACAGTCATTGCGACGCACGCTGGAAAGGACGCTTGTATATAATAATACCTGTACAGTGTAAAGGTATTTATAACAAATATCCATTGGTTAAAATGCAGTAATCTAAAATTTCTCCAATATTCTTTTCTCTGTCTTTCTTATTTTTTTATACAATATATTTCGATTTGTATATACGTGTTGATTAATAAATTAATGATACCTATATTTCTTAGATTCATAATTACTATAAATTTGCATAACTAATCATATATTATGCATATACATAGTATGTATTAAATATTATACTGCATGTGAAACTCGTTAAACATATATTTTTTTCACGTCTCTTTATATTGTATGCATTATTTTATTTTGCTCATTGTCCATAATGCATAGTATAATAATTATAATTTCTTACTACTTCTTACATGGCGTGTCCTAAAGAATCGTCCTCATTATCTCCATGTAAAATCAATATATTTAAATGCGGTTTTTTCGACAGTTGTCTATAAAAAAATGTATGCATTTCATATTTAAATTTAAATTGCTTTATATTTAACTGTTGAAAACACAACATTTAAATATATTGATGTGTCGTGGGTAAAGAATAGATACTTAGGGTGATATACTTTATATGGGATTTTTGGGACATACAGTCATATTATTTAATATTTACTCTCCAAACTGCTTAAAGTGCCTTAAAGCCCCACTAATTTCACGTGATTCGTTTAGTGTTAATCTGAAATCAACAGAAATCGAAAAACCAGATTTAAAAACAAATAGACAATGTAGTGTGTATCAAGAGGACGTCACCCCCGCATGTGTTGTCTTCGTCTTTAAATGTACAACATAGTAAAAACTGTTTTGCGTGGGATAGAACCACTCGGGTTGTAATCATAACTAAGAAACGAAATTTTCACCACATAAAAAAGAGAACTTTGGCTATGTAATACCGATTTTATTTTTTCGATATAGGAATCACGAAAAAAGTTCTTATTGTTTCAAAATCTATGTTTTTCAAATTTGAATAACTTTTTTGTAGTTCCAATATCGAAAAAAATAAAAACGATATTGTACAGCCAAAATTCTCCTTTATATGTGGTAACAATTTCATTGTTTAGTTATGACTTATAGTTTTCTCGATTTTTTCCTACGCAAAACAGCTTTTGCTAAGTTTTACAAACAGTATTGTGTATACATTTTTTACCATTTAAAATGGTTATTTTAAATGTTTTATTATTTTTTTTTTTGTACCTTTATCACACGATTCGATAAATTGCAGCATGTTAATAGAAATGTGTTTTTAATTTAAAGTTAAGTAAACAATTATACGTGTTCTAATGATATTTTTTACGGTAATGACAAATGATAATAGACGATGAATATGTTGCATATGAATTTCATGTATAGGTATACACGTTCATCGCAAAGCACTGTTGAAAACGTCAAATCTTTTTAACGTTGCGATTATGGTATGTAATGTGCGTTTTTCTGAAATTAATTGTCATGACGTCTTATTAATAATAATATAATTATTTGTAATATTATCAATACATATTACTATGTTACGTGTCAAAATGCCAATAATATTTTCAGATACGAACGCTTTGTATACGTATGCCTACATATATATTATATTATATATCATTTTGGAGTAAACTCTGTATGAATACGCCAAAATACATAGTAGGGATTTATAATAAAATATATAACATGATTATTTAATAACTAATTGTATCATGACTTAAATTTATTAGATTTTGCACTCGGGGGGAGAATTTTTGCGCAGATATGAGTTAAAAATAAGAATTTGTTTGATATATATAATTTACATTTTTTGGGTTCATGCCCGTAGCAAAGCAATTAAAACGTCCATTGTGTATCATAATTTATTTTCTATTGAAGATAAAATAAAAAAAGAAGTGTATCTAACTATAGCTCATCGTCTCGAACATAAAAATGATTTTGCAGTATATACATCGCGTTTAAATACAATTATATAAATATATAATTCTT
>JACXSJ010002759.1:0-21085 GCA_014851325.1 Pentalonia nigronervosa
AAAAAAAGCTTATATTTGAAAAAATTAAGAAATAATAATACTTCCAACCATATTTTATCTACAACATAAAATCATATCAAAAGTTTTATCACTGTTAAAACTTGGATCGTCTTACTAAATAAATAAGTGCATTTTTTGAAGTAGTGACTACTGAGGACAGTGGTTGAACAGCCCGTTAAAGCGATTACTGAATTATGAATAGTGGGAATAATATTAATAACCTCCAATATAGTATTATAAATATAAAATTGTTAGTCGTTACCATTATGTAGGCATTTATATAGAATAAACAATATACTTGTTTATCCACGAATTTTGGTTTATTTTCGTCGGTTCAAACAATAAGAAATACCAATAATAATTATTTGTTTATACTTTATACATAATTATATTAAACGGGTATCAACTAATGAAGATCGTCGTCACGCGGTGGCGGGTAAACAGGGATAATATATGTTTTCACTTTTGCTATTATTAGTTGCTCTTACTTATATATTAAATAATATTTTAAATTTTTGAGTCTTTTCATTGTTTACGATTGAAACTCCAGACTTTTAATAAACATTCAATATTGAAATATATGGTTTAATAATAAATGTTACCAAAGTTTGTTTTCCGTGTAATAGGTATAAGGTATACAAAACAATATAAATATAATTAATAATATTTTTAATTTTCAAATTTTTTTTTTTTTGTCCATTAAAATAAATTATTTAGATGGATACTCATAGATAAGATAAATCATTGTAGTATAATTATAAACTTAGAGAAATAGACGGACATTAGGTATGACAACGTGTGCAAGTAGATGAAATTTGTTACGAAGATCGGGTTTATAATTTAGAAAATTGAAAGAAATTGAAAAGTTGAGCGAACACTCTAATTAGTTACCTTCGAAATAGTTCTTCCATTTCTCTCACTTTCTTAATAAAACTCAAGCTATCTATCTCTCTTAATCTGTTTGCCTTCCAGTCCTCGAGGCAAATGTTCCATCTATTTTTATAAGTTTGCGAATGTAATATTATGTTCTAAAACTACACTGTGACGCCTGTAACTATATTATAAGTACCTTTACAATCCCTGTTTGGAATATTATTACCACATAAGATCAATATTCAAAGTTATTTATAAAATGGAATGATCTGTTCAAGAAAACACACTCATTATTTCAGAAAACTCTAATACGTTTTTGAAAATATTTCTTTTACATAATTTAAGATCGTTACAGAACAACATTTTTAAAATAAAATGTATTTTTTTAGTATTTTTTTTTATCTTTGCTGTGTCTTAAGTTTTTACTCTGTTAAATGACAACAGGCCTACACTTTTAATTTCAAATTTCGGAGCAGAATATTTTTCAGAGTATTTTGTTATATAAAAATCAAATTTTGGACAATTAGTGTATTAGTTATAAGCTTATAAAATAACTAGGTAAGTATATAAAGTTTAGATGAGCGGAGTGGAGTTGTACAGGACATACTCCAAAAAATTTTGGTCCACTACAACTCCGATCATGAAAATTTTACATATACATACATACTTATAAACTACTTGTCCAAAATTTGATTTTTTTTTTCATTTCTTAATAATTATGATAAAAATAGTAAAGCATTTTGTTTTTGAAGACTTAAAATTATATGAAAAAAAAAATCCAAAACGTTAATAACCTTAAGAATAATGAACATTTTACGTTAAAACGTTAAATGGATCACCTAGCATTGTGTTTTAGTGATAATAGCTTCAATTCGAAAAAGTTTGGTTTTTTATGATGATTTATCATCGCCACGATTTGTATACATACAGCCTACATACAACGTAAGTGTAAAATTAAATTTTAAAAAATAGTCATTAACAGTGCATAAAAAAATTGTATAATCATCGAATCCTGCAAGTATTTGACGTACGATAAGTTCTCCTCTGACGACGCAGACCGTGAGCATAATCGTACAACTGTGCTACATAATATTGTGTCATATAATAGTTTGTTCGCTTCGCATTGCCGAAACGAATCTCGAAAAATATATTACATTAATATAATGTGTATTTATAATCACGCTGCACATGTAGGCGCATTGTTATGTATGTTATGCGTATATATGTCATATATGCTTACACCATACAGAGTGATTTAAAATTTATGTTACGGCCGCATAATTGACTCAAAACAAAGAAAAATGTCTGACACGAAAGTTTTTTGATTAGAAACCTTTTAAAATGATTTGCACATTTTATAATTTTTACAATATTTTAGGGGGGTTTTGGCTGTCAACTTTAGAAATGTATAAAGACTTTAAATATTTCTCAAGCTTAGAGTTTTACAGTAATTAATTTTATCCACGCACTAAAATGTATTAAAAAAATGTCTTTATATAATGTTTGCAAAAAAAGACGTATAGGTTCCCACTCAAGTTTTTAAAGTCAACCCTTTAAAACCCCCCTAATATATTGTAAAAAATTATAAAATATATGATATTTTAGATGTTTCTAAATCGAAAAACTTTCGTATTATACATTTTTCTGTATTTTGAATATTTACGTGATAAAATAGCTGTAATATACACTTTGAATCACTCTGTAGGCATGTACTCGCGGTGTCCCACAATCAAGGTCGTTATGGTTCGGCTGCAAATGGAATTTCTATAAAGCTTAACCATTTGGACAAATTACTGGTACATAAAATAATATACAATCGGGGTAAATCTCGTGTTCAAATACTATCGCTCTGAGCCAATAGACAACGCGCAGACAGTGCTTAAAAAAATATACAACAATAATAATAACTTATAATATTATTATATTTAACGTTTGATGTGCAATTTTGGATTCTGAGCGGAGCAATGCATTGATTTTAAAATGATATGTTTTTTTGTCTATGTGCACACAATATGAGTAGGTAGTCGAAATAATGTTTTGATTTTCAACTTCACTATCTTTTGTGGTGGGAAAGTGAAAGTAAAGTTGGTACTTTTGAGAGATCAAAATCAAAGTCTCCTACTAATCAAAAGTATTGGGAAAAAAAATAAAGGATGAGCTAGAATTTTTACGCAAAACCATTTTTTGAAAAATTAGTTATGTTTTTTTGGCGTAACTCAAAATGAATAACCATAAATACTTGACATTTTTACAAAATGTTTATGTTAGCATTTTCTGTACATGATTAAATTTTCAAAATATTTTGATTCTTTTTGAGCTAGGTATCTATAAACATAAGATATTTTCAATTTGTCTTTAGCTTTTTTTCTCTATAAATATAAATAAAAATAAGATCAAATTTGTACAAATTTAGATATCTACACGATGAATAACATTTTTAGTTATTTTGTTGTAATATTAAAAAATATTATTAGTGCGGAAACCTACTTGAAATTTTTTAAGTATATTATTATATATTATATACACAATGACATTTTCAAACACAAAATTAATTCAACCTATTTACTAATAGTAAAATAAATTGTTTTAATAACAATTATATATCATACAATATACCTATACTTGGTAATATAGGCGTTCATCTTTGCTAGGAGTCGTTGTTTTTGTGTACAATGATTTTTTATCATTGAATTCAAATTTAACGCAACCATTACAGTGGCCCACACGGTCAAACGACGTCCCTTAATGTACAGGTTAGCCACATGGTTGTACCCACCTTCTTATATGATAATATTTAATGCTCTTTACAAAATGGTCATCATTAGGTATAATTATGCATGCAAAACGGTTGGAAATCTTAAAATTGAATTTAAAAATATCATAATTTTCGTAAGACAGTATACAACATTGGGGCGTTAATTTTGGTTGGTTTATAGGGTCAATGCAAAATCCAAATTTGAATAATTTATTATAAATTGGTAATTATAGTATTGTAAAAAGCAGTTTTGCGTATTTTTTATAAATTACCATATAGGTGGTATACATAAAATTAAAACAATAAATTTTATGAGCTATTAATTTAAAGTAAAGTCCAAAAACAGGGAAGTATTTATCAAAAATATATACAAAAGTATATTTTAAATTTTAATCGTAATTGAATACATTTCATAATCAACGAATTGGCAAATAGGTATACCGCTATCTCGAAAACCATAAAAATGGTTGACTCGTATTCGGAAAGTAAAGCATTGACGAGTTGGGCACCAATAAAAACAAATACCAAAATAAAAACAAAAAAAAAAAATAATTTCATCAATATGCATGCAATAAACCCATTATACTCGCATAAATATATATATTTTATATATTTTTTAAATCTACATATTAGCTATAATAAATATATTGTTATTATTAATATACTCGTATAAAAACGCTTGCCAAGTAAAGGTTAACATGTACAGTTTCTTGATTTTTTTATTTTTGGAGAATTATTAACTATATGTATATATTTTATTACAATAGGATTAAACCTGCAAATTGTACTTAGGCAGTGCTAGAAATGAAAAATTTTCTGAACTGGAACTCATTTTTTTTTTCAAGTATACAACATTTTAATGGTCAGTTTATTCAATTTAAACACTTTTTTATTAATTAGTTGTACTATTTGTATGGGCCTTTCCTAATATACTTTTTAACCATCTTATAATTTTAAGCGAACTTCTTATTTTGGTTCTTAGTTCTGAACTACATATATATTATGTGTGTATATTTTTATGATGTTCCACTTTAAAGGTATGCAGTGAATGAACTATTAAAGGTAAAGTTCTGAAACTATACACTGCACTTCTCCTAGCCAATGTGATTCTAACGAGACCCCAAACAACAAAATCCGTTTTCGAGTTTCGGATACCTGTGTCACTAAAGAAAAATCTAGCTAAAATTGACTATTTTTTTAACGATTAGACCATTCATTAATTTTTCAATTCAAATTTAAACCATCTATCAACCAACTTTTTATAGCTCTCGTAGTTTAAAAGAAAATTTAAAATTATAGAGTTTAACACGTCAACGTTTTTCTAAATTTCTTCTAGATTCAAGCACATTATACCACTTGGGCAAGATATCGGATATATCTCAATAATATCTTTATTATAATATTAAAACTAACTTAATTACTCATTTACTCATTATTACTGAGTTACATTTTTCTAATTTTCCTATTTACCTTAAATAACTTTTGAACTTTTCAATATTCAGACATTTTTCATTCCAACTACCATACCTACTTGATTAAAAATCAAAAAAATAAAACAAATTTCATTATAAACGCCATAAGCACTTATATTTATCTTAATTATATAGATAATTAAACTATTAAAATGTCAATAATGCTTTGTTGCGTAGGTGTATATTATGCAACAGTTGGTGACATAAATTATGGTTTATTATTAAAATTATTTTTACAAAATTACTAGCAAAATTAATTTAAACGCACTAAGTACTGCAGTGTTATAATATTATTATATATTCGATTAAGATAGTAAGCGTGTACTCGTGTATTCGATTTATATTATATTATTTATAAGGTATAGAGGTATAGCCTACATTGGACAAATAAATACATTTTATATTTTATTATTACTATTACATTTTCAGATTAGAACACATAAATAATATTGCAAAGAAATCAGTCGACTTATATGTCACATAATCGTTTCAATAGTGCATTTTTAATGATATTTTATATTATTATTACTGAATGTATGTGGTGACTTACCCACATCGGCAACAATAATAATAAAATATTGCACTCTTATAATCAGTAACCATAGTAGCGATTGTTCCTCAAACATGGTATCTATATAATAATATAGAGGTATACTTGCCTCCTATTTTATGGCACCATATCATACATTCATACGTCGCATTGTGCTGAAATTATATATAATATCACAACATCATAATAATATACTCGATGATTGACAACGTTGTTAGCAATCATACTCGACTTGTCATTGAAAACAAAAATAGCGATCTAGATGCGATTAATATAATAATAATAATACATTTCTATCGTACGCGCGAGTGTATAAAAGCGACTCGGTGATTAATGAGTCACGGTTTGCCTTTTGTTTCAGATGTCCGATAAGGAATTTAACACACACACACATTTATAAACGTAAATAGTATATTATTATACACTAAATCTCGGCAAAACATTAACTCATTAAAAACCAGGCGCATAATAATAATAAATGTAATGCGAATATAATATATTATTATTTCTGTTACCGCACAACGCCAACGAATCTGCAGATGGATTTCGATAAAATGTGTAACGCGCGTCTATACAATATATATACTGCAGCAGTCATACAGGGCGATTAGCCGAGCGTGTTAACCCTAATTTTGGATCATTTATTCCGTGATCCATGACCCACCCATCCCTATTCAGTACTTCAGTTTAGTTACATAGTGCTATAATAGTTTAATGATTAAATTTCAGTTATGTTTGTCGTTGATCACTCTATTGAAATTGTAACTTTCGGTCGGCAAATGCTCTACGAACACCTTCCAAACATATTAATGGTACATTGCACAGAAAATTGTAAGCTCAAACCGTCTCTGCTCATAAGGACCATACTTTAAATTACTCATTTAGATTTTTTTTTTTTATATTGTTTAAGGAGTGCATTGTGATGATACCTACATCTTTTTTTTTCAAACAAGCCTCATATTTTTTACCTGAAAACTGCGAATCAGATGAATTTTTTTGAAGACGTTGACGTATCTAAATCTCGGTAAAACATTAACTCATTAAAAACTAAGTGCATTATAATATGTATATAAAAGGAATATAATATTTTTGCTGCTACCGCACAATGTTAGCGAATCTCCAGATGGATTTCGATTATTGGTAAAACTGATGTATACTAAATACAATCGCGTCTATCGAATTATTATAATTATTTTAATATACACGATGATTTACCAATCACGCTCATTTCCATTTAATAACGAATTTATTAAAATTCTAATTTTTTGAATTTTCAATTACTTATATTTGAGAAATATTTTTTAAACTATATCGATTTTTATACCAAAATATTTTATAAGGAGTGAAATTAAAAAGTTAAAATAATTTTTGTGGCGATACAAAGTTCTTTTTTTCAATCAAGAAACAACCGTTTTTATTATCAACAATAATTAAGCACGTGATTTTTTTTGAACATTTTGATGTATCTAAATTGAAATTCGACCGAGTGTGTTTATACCTACTTAGGTATACTTATTGAAATTTCGGTACAACATTAACTCATTAAAAACAAGGCACATAATAATATATTATATACGCCTTAATGCAAATATTATAATATATTATTCTTATTGCTAATGTTAACGATTCTGCAGATGGATTTCGATTGCAGTTACAACGCGTATAGAATATATTATGTATATATAGGTACCCACTGCCTATACCTTACTTTCTATATGTAGTATAATATATATGTATAATACAAATATAATATAGTACGAGTGTACAAGCTAATGAAAATCGAACAACATGAGCGGGATACGAAAATTATTGCAATCGCAAAATGATGTATATCAGCTCGGTGTTTCAATTTCATATCCACGTCCGTGTCAGTGATGGTCTAATTAGGTGGTGTGAGGGAGGTGAATTATAACATTATTTCTTGTGAGAAAATTTTAAAACTATAATTTCCATGAGTTTTGGTCTAAATGACAACAATATCTACAAGCCTTTATATCATCAATGAATAAGTATACCTTCTAGAAAATAGATTATTTTTTAAATAAAAGTTATAACTTTATAATATTATTTTAATCTTAATGTACTGACATGATAACTTATGATCGGTTATTATTGCAGTATTTCCAAATTATATCGTATTTTTATATTTTGCCCGGAATAATGTTGTGCTCTGTAATATAATAGAAATTTATTTAGATATAATGAAGTATGGGGTTGTAATGTAGTGAAATTTTAATTTTGGAGACGCAAAATTAAAATGTTTTCGAACTTAGAAACATTTCAATGAAAATGATAAATTGACAAATTAGCCATATACATAAATGCAATTTGATACAATAAAATATATTACATATAATTTAACTATGTATATGCAAATGTAGGATTGATAAACTATTATCACTATTTTCTTTTTTGAGATTAAACTAAATTATAGTTAAAAACGTATAAATTATGATGATTTCCACCCCCCCCTCATATATGAAAAAAATAGCAATCTCATGAAATTATAATAATATTTTAAACTTTACGAGAAGACGTATATAGCTGGTATATATCTACAACACGCAAAAACTCGGGCAGTCCGTGACTCCGCATTATTCCATCACAACATAGGTACACCCCCTATTGAAGCCCACACCAGAAGTCAGTATGTTTACGCCTATATAATACCGGCTATAAATTATATTATTATTATTATTATATTGTACGACACTGTTTATTAATGTCTCCAACTGACCCGACCGACTTTGCATCATATGTACTGCAATAATACAGTAAACTAATGCAAACAGCATATATAATACACGCTGCGTGAAATCGTAAAAACTGTATAATAATAATAATATTGAATTCGGATTCCAGATGTTGACCATATAGCACACACGCGGATGTTACAAAATTCATATAATGTACTCACATAATACATATATATATATTTAACAGCCCGGTCATCGCTGTGCAATATGTTATATATATATATTATATTATGTATTATAATAAACCTTCACCCGGGTTACTCGCCCGTCGATCCTGCCCGAGTTTCCTGCCCGAAAAGGACCCAAGGATAAAGCGGCGTATGTTACTATTATACCTATTGGTACAGCTTCAAGGACTGCAGGGGTGTGCGTGTACTATACACATTATTATTATATCATAATATCGTATATAATGTACAGAGTGATTCACCAAACGCCCACAGTTGTGGTCCGACATTTTTTGTAAAAAATGCATTATTATAATTACAATTTTAGAACACGGCAGATTAAAAATAACACTAAAGATAAGATTTAATAACGATAGTAACAGTTTTGGTTTATATTTTTAATTTATTATACAATTTAAGACATATGCAAAATATATATATTCTATGCTATGTTAGTATATAAGATTTAAAATAGGGGAAGGGGGGTTAAATTCATGTCCGAGTTCATCTCTTTTTTAATGTAATAATTTTGAAGTATCCTTATTAAAGACTTGATTTTTTCGGCGAAAAACTATTCGATTTTTAAAACGAGAACCACCCTTTTTTACATTAAATTGTTAATCAGAAGATTTTTTTTGTACATTTTGAAACACCTAAATTAAAATGTAAATATGAAGTCTATGAGTTATTAAACTTTAAGCACCTACACATAAATATTGTATAACATGAAATAAGAATTCCTTAATAAATTACATAAAATATGAAACGCCTATAGATCCAGTATTTAGTCTATTACTATTTACCAATAATAATTATATTATTCAGACAATTTTTACAAATTATCTATTTAATTCTAATATATATATATATGTATTTATTAGATGTATCGACCATATATAGATTTCAAAACATCATGACCTCCTCTCATATCTTCTAAACCTATTACCATGGATCATATGTATCATCCTTATCACAATAGGTACTTGAAGTAATAACTCAAAAAATACTAGAACAAATTTTGATTTATAAATGTCAATATTTTCAAAACAAAAATCTTCAATTCCAACAAAACACTGCAGTATTAAAAGGTGATTAAGGTTATTAAAAAAATATAAATTTGTATCATCACGGGACCTCCACAGACCAATTTGCATATTACATATTATTATGACCCTTATAGGAACGTTTAAAAATAATTCAAAAATCAAAATTCGAACTAATACCTATTCATTATCAAAGGAAAAAATGGTGTTAATGGATCGCACTGTATACCTACGGTAATGCAGATTTCGGTCGGGCCAAGGTTGAAAGACATTACACGTGTGGAAAATAACTTTTCAGGAGACTCCTCAAGAGACACATCACTATATAAAACTATATTATTATATAAATTTGACATTCTTATGTGCACCATCCGTCGCCGTCATTATTCCAATTTAAATACACAACGTTTGTCGTAAACACATAATTATTGCATTTTTACAAATTATAACGACGGTGATTAGCCGCGACGACCCGCTTGACTTACGAATTATATGCCGTCCAATAATCACTTGCACGTGGATCCTCGATGAACGATAAAATTTTCGAATGTCCCGACGTCCGTCCATATGGTACAATATATACTCAATATAATACTATGAACTACATTACATGTCGTGGCCGATAATACTGGGTTCTGAATTTTAAATATTTCACTCGAAGAAAGCAAGGTTTGAATTTGAAATCAAAATTTCGTTTTACGTTATTTACAATCTAAACGTTATAAAATTTTTACGCTTATCGTTATTTAGAAGTAAAACATTATATGACTTTTGAGTTTATTGTTTATCATTTAAAATAAAATCTAATGTGGGGAATGGCTCGGATATGGAATATAATAAATTCTTGGATTGATCGCTAACATTGATTACTAAATCACGCGGAATAAATATTTCTACGAAACCAATATTATAACTTTTAAGTAAATGGATTTTAAATTATTTCGTTTTACATTATATTTTGGTTAATGATATTCTATAAATTACATTACGTTTTGTTTAATTACTTATATATTTTGTTAATCGTTATGTTTTATTTTGTGGTATTTAATTATTTTTGTTTACCTTTTTTCCGTTTTAATTACATTTAGATATAAATTTCAATCATTATTTTTGTCATATATAACATTATAACCATAACGTATTACTATAACGTTTGTGAGCCCTGCTTGAAAGTATAATTTCCTAATTGGTGATTACACTTGACAAAACTTGATAATAAATATATGATCTGCAACGCTAGCCTTTTTTTTCTTCAGTTAGAACCGTTAGCAAAGGAGGATCTGTTTGCACAATACTACTCTTCTGCTGTCATAATTTATTGATGAATAACATTTTGATCACACAATAAATAACATACAAATATGCATACATGAATAAATAGCATCAGGAAATTTTCAACTGTGTTTCGTCACCTAGTAATATACGTAAATGGATATCGATCACGTTTGTTGATCCTATTCTCGGCCTAGTGTCGCACACACCCACCGGCTCATTCTATTGATTGCCTGAAGAGTGCTCAGTTGTTTGGAGCAGCTTTTGCTTCAGTCTCAGCTAGCATCGCATCTTGTTCCTTGTAGCTAAGTATGTCTTCAACCATATCATAAAATACCTGCGTAGCGCGCTGAGAGGCAGCCTGCATTTGACCGTCCATGCAAATCGGGACGTCGGCGGAGTCACACAGCAGATCCTGTTCGTCACTTGGAGTGACATTTTGGTTGTCTAAGAACCCGCTCACTGTCAGCCGCTTAGGTTCCAATGAGGACAGTCAAAAATTGTGTGCTCGGCAGTATCTATTGGGTGCTGATAACAGGGACAAGTCGCATTGGAGACGCGCTTCCTCTGGTGCAAATAGTACCTGAAGCACCCATGTCCCGTAAAAGCCTGCGTTACGTGATACGTGAGGTCTATGAAATGTCTTTTCACCCATCTTATCAAGTCCAAGAGAATCTTACGCATCCAGACTGCGTTCCTACCTTGCCTCCATCTACTGCACCAGTCAGCAAGCAGGATATCACACTCCGCTTCCTGAATCTCGTCCTTAGAGCCCACTCTATCTGAGTCGTCTATTTTGCTTCGAACTTCTTTATGTTCCAATGTGAGAAGATCGCCTGGAGGAGTTACCACGAGGAATAAGGCTGCCTCAGCAGAGACGGAGCGATACGCCCTCGTAACTCTAAGCGCTGCCAACTTCTGAGTCCGAATCATGAGCTTCCGACAGATATCGTACTTAGTTGCTTTTTCTGTTCATGTCGGTGAAGCATACAGCAGCCTGCTGTTCACCACAGACATTAAAAGCGTTCTCCTAGATTGGTAGGGCCCTCTAAGGTTAGGCATAAGCCGCCCTATAGTCAGAACTGCCTTAGACGCCTTACCCGAGACGGTCCTAAAGTATCCACAAAAGGTTAAGTACGGGTCAACATGAAGTCATAGGTACTGTATCTTTTTTAGTAAAGGAATCGGGCATCCTCCTACTAAGAACACCGAATCCTGGTACACCCACTTCTTTGTCAGCATGATGGTCTCAATTATATTTCGCGCTAGTTGAAATCCATGGATTCCCATCCAGGCATCGATGATCTATTGATGGTCTAGTGTGGAGTTCACAACACTAGCCAGTGCATCCGATGTCTGCACAGTTGTGAGTAGGGTTAAGTCATCTGCAAACCCGACAAGTTGAACCCCTTCGGTACGTCCATCCTGAGGATGTCATCATAGAGCATGTTCCACAGTATGGGACTAAGGACTGACCTGTGCAGGACACCTCCTGTGACCAGCCTGTGGTGCTCCTTCCCTCTGCTGTTCTTATGGTAAGTATATGATTCTTCATGTAAGATCGTAAGATTTTAACTAGGTACCAAGGGTCCCCTCTTCATCGAAGAGCTTCATCCACGTGATTCAATGGTGCGGAATTAAATACATTTTGAACGTTTGAACATTTTGAGTACCACCAAAACGCAAAGTTCCTGCTTTTGAGAGACCGTGATTGGCCCAAGTGGCCAAATCAAAAACCTTGTTAATAGCATCCTCGGTAGAGAAACCCCTCTACCGAGGGGGACCCCTCTATTCTAGTTGCAGTATTTAGATGTCTATTTTGCAAGCAACTCTGATGATGGTTGCGGCTAAATTGCTAAATTTCTTTACATTCCGTACAAAATTCTGAAATGATACCCCCATATCTATAGTTAGATGATAGTTGATCAATTTTTTATAATTTCATTCCCGCAGAAATATTGTGGTCGTTTATTTTTCTTGTTTGATCGGATACGGACGAGTTTCCACTAAAAACAATTTACTTAAAAAAATACCTCTACTCAAATACCAAGCGTTGTGTAATAAAAATCAAACATACATCTGCATTTAATTTTATTCTAACAAAATTAGATATAGTATTTTATTGACGTACATAAAATATCTATAATAAAATGTATAAAAAATGTTCGAATATGTCAACGTGTAGTGCAGTTCTGGTTCTGTAAACAGAAGTTATAAATAATTACAACTGTGCAGGTATTATAGTCTTATTATAGACGATGAAAAATAAAATAATAAACCTATGATAACTATTTTAAAATAAGAGTTATTACTATAAAATAATTTCAAAGTCGAAACATAAAATTTACAATTTATAACAGATCAAAAAAGAACACGGCAAACCGGTTAGGTAGTGAATATATACATATACATATAATATATAATATGCATATATATATTATGTACACCTTTAGTTTAAATGTATATTATATACGCTGCCCGTACATACGTACGTTTACTTTACATAGGTTATGCATATATAAAGACACAATAATATATACGTCTGAAAGGTGTAAAATATATAAATAGCTAAAATAAAAAAAAATAAATGTTACGAAATATTTGACTGTTGTAAAGATCTCACTACAAACGGTATATTTTATTAGTTGTAAAACGTTTTTGTCGTATTTTTTACAGTCGTCCGTTCACGTCGTTCACGACGTCCCTCGTTGAGAATTAATTTCAATTCGTATTTGACACACACACACATCATACCTACAAAGGCCGAACAAAGTTCTTTAATATTATATATATTATGGTCTGAAGATACGCACATCCAGTCACATTTGGAAAGTTTTACACTTATACTATCTATATGTTTATTTTTGTATATTTTTTTTAATTCCTTCAGTGTCAAGGGCTCCGAAATGGCTACACACATATACACTAAGAGTTTAACAGAAATAACTGATAATATTTTAAACTAAGTAATATACATACTTAATAACTATTTTGAATAAAATAATGTAATAATAATTAGAGTCCAATTTAATTTCCAAACGTATTACTGCATACACGCGTTATTTAAATATTTTTTAACATTTTTATATTGAACACTTATTTTTTAAACCACTAAAACATCTCTTCGAAAAACTTAGTTTTTTTTCACATAGGAGATTTATTCCCGCAAACGACGAATTATAATATGTGTCGGGCATATTAGGAAATCCGGGCACTGTACATAATGTCCGAACATAATTTTGGGCAATTTAAGAATGATCATTTTAACACTACAATTTTTCATACATTCGATGGGCAAAGTGAATTAAATTACAGCGCACTGCACATAATTAAATCGAAAGACATTCATATGTAACAAGTACCAACACCTTCGTATTGTATATTTTGTTTGATAACATGACATACAAGGTACCTATCTCATATTTAGGAACAAATATACTTGCGTTTACACTATTACGTAACATAACATTTTATTAATAATTAATTTAAATAACTAACTATAATTTATTAACAAATAATATTAATTTTATTCGTGTCAAACCATCTTTAAATAATAAAATAATTTATTCAATATTATAGTTGCCTAACAATAGTTTAACGGATAATACATTTTAAAACTATTAATAAATAACCAATATTTGAGGCGACTATTTTCAAGTTTTTTTTCATATTTATTAAAATACTCAGTAAGTCGTTTTGTTCAATTTTCAATATTTTATCCACAGTGGCCAAATATACTTGGACAATGTTGACATATCAAAATCTAAATTCGAGTGAATAGTGTTTGAGTTATTTAACTTTTTGCACTAAGGATAATAAGTCTGTGATAATAGATTTGGAAGATATAGGAATTTGATAATTTGAAAATTTTAGTAATTTATATCAATCTATCAATATTTATAATTTATAAAAATGATAAAAATATAAAATGTACTAGATTCAATGTAACATCTAATTTATTTTTTTTAAACCATTTTTATATTAAATATAAACATATTTTAAGAAAAATTAATAAAAAACAACTCGTTGAAATTTTGAATAAGGTACATCAACATTTTCAAAAAAAAAAAAATATCCACTAAATAATTTACAGTAAAAAAGAGAATTCTCATTTAAAAAACAGAAATTTGTATCGCCACAAAACAATCCTTAAGTAGTACAAAAAATCTCAAGAATTTGAAAATATAGTAATTAAACATATTTCAAAATTTCCAAAAATCAGAATTTGAATAAATAGATTATTAAACAGAAAAATAAGGGTGGGTATACTTATTTACATTATGTATATACTACATACTTAACTAAATATATTTGTCAATTCTTTTTGTTGCGGGGTTCATAGTCCATAAATTTATTGCCTAACTAGATACATTAAGCTTTGTAAAATAAATTAATAACATATTAAAACATAGTAGAATGATTGGTTTTTTTTTAATAGTAACTAGGTACTTATTTACGTAAAAAAGTTAAAAACTACAAATTTATCGATTGCAAAATAATGTTTTTTACGCCAGATCTTTAAAATGGTATAATTTGTCACCACTGGAGGTTGCCTTCTTGGAATAAGAAAAAGCTACCGAGCAATAAATTGGCAAACATTTCGTATGCCTTTACCAGTTTTAAAACAAAATCAATTCACGATATTTCGTTAAATACCAAAAAAAAAATAATAATTCTACGTGGCCTTGAAGTGTTTACCGATCATTATTCATTAAAGTACACATTGCTGTTATATGACATGTACAGATATTTCAAAAAAAAAATATTCTTAAACAATTATTTTCTATCACTAAAAACTAAATATTTGATATTATGAATTTTAACACATTTAATATCATGTTGACCACATGTTGAGCTAACCATTGAAAAAAAAACCCGACTGTAGAAAGACCGAATCTTTTTTTGTTGGATTTTGAGTTTGAATAATGACGTTTTTTTCAAATGATGCAACTAAATCCATTTTTTGGGGATATTATTTCTCTCGACAATACTTAGGTGCAACACCTTTATATAATGTGAATGACTTATAAATGTAAAATTAATGGGCTTGCATCATATATTGAAAAAGGTAAAGGTAATAGCCATTCAAATCGCATTGCATTCATTGGGTACCTGTATAAAATTTAAAATATATATGCTATGTCTGCATTTACAAGTGTTTGTACAATGCGTACTTTAAAAGGGATTACAAATTGAAATGACTTTTTTTTTTTATATCGCACAATGCACTCGCATACATCGTATATCAACCGGATGACGGCGTTTTCGGTTTCCTTTTTGGGTTTAAGTTATTGGTATTTATTAGGTATACCACCATGCCTTGTCACCTCGTGCACTCGTGTGTTTATTTTTTATTTATTTATGAAAAGAATTTTTAAAAACGGTCTACTCGTCAGCAATTTATAGATATTATATATTATGCTACGGGCACGACAAGTTATAAAAACGGAAGAAAAAACCCGACTGTTTTGACGGTGGATCTATAAAACTTCCTATAATACATCATATTATATATTATATATTTTATGCAATGACGTACATACAATTTCCTTATGAGGAGGGGTTAAATTATATATTTTTTGTGTTTATTGGAGTGCTTCACTCAACACAACGGCTATGGTTCTATATCATAGACCGTGGTTATATTCAAAGTTCGTGTATGTTTTTTATTTTAACCATTTTAAAACCGAGGTTTTTATTATTATTTTTTCGATGGGTATTTGTTTCAAACTTCCGTCACCTCTCCCCCGCATTCTGTTTGTATAGCTATTGTGACATAAGCGACAAATATATAAAATACATATGTATTTTATATATTTAATATAAAAAAAATGATATCATTTGCACCAAAATTGGTATATAGGGCATAAGTGCCAAATATATTAAAAAAAAATATTAATAATTTGTATATTAATTCAAAACATTCAAAATCGTCAATGACCCATAATAATATATAGTTTGAAAATCTATAATATTTTTGTTCGTAAAACACCTTTATTCGTAATTATTAATTTCACTGCACAGTATAGATATTACGCAAATGTTTACTAAACGAAGGTAATTACAATAAAATAATGTATAACACATAAACACTAACGCTCAATTGTAATCAGATAATACATTATAATAGTCGATTATAATTATATATTTAGGTTATTTAACGTTTTTTGAACGATAAAATTTTAAATTTAATATCTCAAATTAATCATACAGGTGCCTGTGATTTTAGCGGTTTTGGACGATACGGTTTATTTTTTCTTATCCGTCTTCCGTCGACTATATAGCAGAGCGACTTCCCCGGTTTTCAAAAATGAAAGTATATATATCTATTTGCGTGAGGCTCTGATTTTGGTTAGGTACGACTATTGGCAAATTTCTTTGCACTCACGCAAAATTCTGAAATGACACCCATATAAATACTGCAGTTAATTGATCTTTTATAAACTTATAATATTATTACTCCAACAGACATAATATATTTTGTGGTCGTTGTTATTCCTGTTTTATCGAATACATACGGGTTTCTACTTGGGACGATTCATATCAAATATTTATCCACACAAATACCAGAAGTTATGTAATAAAAATCAAATATTCATCTGCAATTGACTTTATTCTTATAAAATTAGAAAGTATTTTATTGGTATGGAAATTCCGATGCCGATAATTAAACATACTTGTATCAAAATAAATTTTCCTTTAAACACTATTACCAAGACGTACCTAACAATATTTGATCTGTGGCTGTCATAATAATTACAATTTCATGGTACTGTCCAGTTAGGGATTGAAGTATGGTGGAAAGATCTACGTCAGAGGAGGGAATTACGACAGAGTACAGCAATTTTTTGAACATTTTTTTTATTTCACATCGAGTTTCCGTTTGAGACCATATAGTATTAAATCGGAATTTTGTAAATCCAAATAATGTACTTAATCCTGAAATTTTTTGAATCTACTTGAGCATTAAGCTGTTAATAACTATAATATTATTGTAATAATTAAACAATTAAAAAATCGCATGTTTGATGTTAATATTATTTTCATGTTTGTGCAATTTGTTGACATTTTTTCTAACCAGATTTGTAGCTCTGAAAATATAAGTTCATACAACTACTCGTATGCCTACACCGGTTACACGTATCATTCACGCAAAGTAGCAATGCTCACAATATTTAATTATCAATTATTTTTAACGAGTAACTTACAATTGTTTAAATAGTCGCCGCGCACACACGTCGGTCACTATATTTTATATTTTTCACATGGTACATTCCATTAAAGAAAATATCAGTTACAAAAGTTTTCAATAAATACGCGCTCGAGCAAGCGCAGCCATTATAAAATAATTATTAAATCATTATTGTAGCTGATACCCGCAAGCGCATAATTGTATTTAATTTGTTTTTTGCAGAAAACGTCGCAATATAAAATATATATATAGGTACCTACTACATCGGCACATATTTCTGACTGGTTATACCTCCAAAACACTTTGCGGTTTCTTTAATTGTATATTAACTATTTTGGTAATTCCAATTTTTTGTCAGTTTGACATTGTAGTGCCATACCTATTATAGTAATCGGTCTCGTCTTACAAAACTTGATACATGCGGCTGAACTGCAGTTCGAAGTACTTTTTTGTTGTTATTGCACTCTGTCCAACAATCGTAATAATTTTTCGAATACGTAGGCAGGTAGGTAGGTACGACAAATGGCATTTATTTGTCATCGTCACCTTGCAGTAAATATAAAATAATAAGTAAAGGCTTCCAACGTTTCATATCATAACATGGGTAATTATAATGAATATGATCCAGGACTTGCATTTGAAATTAAAATTTCATTTTACGTTATTTATAATCTAAAGTTATACAATTTTTGCATTTATCATTATTTAGAAGTAAAACATTGTACAAGTTTTTTGTTTATCATTTTATCATTAAAAATAATATCAATGCGGGAAACGACCCCTATACGGAATATAAAAAATTCTTGGATTAATTGCTAAGATAAAAATAAATCTCGTGGAATAAATACTTCTACGAAACCAATATTATTATAACTTTTAAATGAATTTTAAAATTATTTCGTTTTGCGTTATATATTTTGTTTAATGATATATCATGCTTATTTTGTTAATCGTTATGCTTTGTTTTACAATATTTAATTTTTTTTGTTAACTGTTTTCCGTTTGAATTAGGTTTACAAATTTCAATCGTTATTTGTCATATTTAATGTTATTATCATAATGTTTGCAAGCATTGAGTTATTACCTATTAATATTAAGTAATACTACAGCATTGCCCGAGGATACATTTTAAATCTAAAATAGGCAATCCACCTGCCACGAATAGTAATAATGAGTAGCTTTTTTTTTCTCACGTGAACCGAATGTGAGCAAAAAAAACAAATATCTGGTTTTTATATTATTATTAATATAGTAGGGAATAGCCTACTTATACTCTAAAATAACTGGTTCAATCTAAACCTCCTTCAAATCGTCAAAATCGGTGGAGTACTTTTTGATTCTATAACTCTCATAGCATTATGAACTTGCTTTTATATATATATAATACTCTAATAGCCGTTACCCGTGACTTCTATTTTAATACTATGGGAATGCTCAGCCCAAAGACATATTATTTACTGTATATAACATAAAACCGTATTATTTTTTTAAAAGTTCAATGAATATGTTCACAGTGGATTTTTACATTGAGATTACACGCAGTCTTTGACCGTCAACTTGTCATTTGCACAAAAATATTTACCGTAAAACATTTTTGATTGGTGTGATTACCATCATAGTAAAAAGTATCAATCCGCTGTGAACATTCATAGCACTTTTTTAGAAATACTATGATTTTGTGTTTGACGGTAAAAAAATAAATGTTTGAGCGGGAAATTCCCATTTGAACTTTTTAAATCTCTCTGTAAAAAATTTCAGGACATAGGACAAACATAAGCATTAATTTTTACATATCAGATAATATTATGTTTATATACGCTCTAAATAGATATTGTTTTTTTGAAATTGAGTTGTTTTCAAGAACATTTTAATTTTTAAAGAATTTTTTATCCAACGTTAATTAGTAGGAAGTAGATATACATATCGTATCGTGCATTACCGAATACATACTATCTTCATACTTAACCAATTATACTTATATTACTTATAACAACTGCATATTAAATATATTGTTATAAATTCACATAGCGTGAATAATTGTTAAAAATATAGTTCTTAAGTAAAATTGAAATTATTTCAAAAAATTTAAAATTTGAATAAATTTGTTTTTGATGTAAAAATGGTAGTGATTATGCTTGGTTAACCACACGTGCATATTATTATTTCTTGCAAGGTAATCCTATAAAGAGTGTACTCAGAAAGTTGTGAATCAGAGTGGTGCGTCAGTATAGAGATATACCTACTGGATAATGGAGTTGGCATGTGAAATTCGTAATTTTTTTAATTATGGTAAACCTTTTTTTCTTCAGATTTCGACCTCTTGTGCATCACATGTACCAATTGGTAATTTATTCATATAGTCTGTAATGTGATCAACACAAGAATCGTAAAATATAACAAAATCAAATATTACAGTACCTAATACAGTAATAACTAATAGTAATGAGTATATACTTTTATGTAAATTATTTTAAATGCAAAACATACAGTTGCATACATCTGAGTTTGTTTATTTAATTTATTCTTACAATTAGTTTTTCTCTGTAGTGGAATACATTACTTTTAAATTTAATGTCGTTATCTTATAATTATAGCATCATTTTATTATAATTATTTTTTTTCGTTGATACTACTTTCTTTCTCTGTAAAGTGGATCAAGTAATATGCATTTAGTAAATAAAACCATATCATTATTTTTCCTTTATTTTAAATACTATTCCGAGTAAATCTTATGGAACTCTTTTTAAGGAAAGTATATAGTAAAGATTTAATGAAAAAACGGGTAATTAAAAAAAGAATAAAAACAGCTAATTGATCTAATTAAAAAAAATCTAATTGATTAATCATTCGTTTAAGTAATTTAATTGGATAAATGTTAAAATAGTAATTTGTGTAATTTCATAAATAATTGAAGGGTGCAGGGGAAAAACGGTAGTAGTCCATTTTTTTCGATTTTGATTTTATGGTTTGATTCGATATCAAATATGGAGTAATATCGACAGTTA
>JACXSJ010002759.1:21185-37447 GCA_014851325.1 Pentalonia nigronervosa
TTGATAATTTGGTTATTTATAATAATAACAAAATTATTGTAACATGACGTATTTCCCAGTAACGCGTTTCGTATAATACACAATATAAAAAGGTGAAAAAAGATTGAAGTCCATGCTTTTTATTTTGATATATTTTTTTTTAATAATAATCATTACAATTTTAAATTTATTTCAATAACTTTTCGAAGTTTATACATTTAATAAAAATATGAGTTCATAAGGCATATTTTTTGTTTAATAATTAGATAGGTAGAGGTCTGTAAACTTTGTTTTTGCTCTCCTGAAAATTTTATAGAAATGGACTACTACCGTTTTTGCCCTGTACCCTTCAATTAAAAGAAAGTGAGTATATGCTATATTATTGGATAGAAAGAAAGAAAGAAAATATACGCCTATAAAATACGTATTATATCAAACTACGTAAAACAATATAACAACTCACTATCGAGTTTTGATATATTAATTTTGTAACTATTTTGTGACAAATTAAATCAGTTTTATGTAAAATACTCCAACAGTGTTGCCCAACATTTTTGATACAACGACCCACTATAATAGAGCAGCAGTCTTCTTTTGCCAGTCGACCCATCAAAAAAAAAAAAAAAACTCTAATCATATTACTGTTGGTGTATAATCGAATAATTAAATATTATTTGCTTAATATTTCAGAACCCACAGGTCAGTAAACACCGGTAGATATAAGGCTACCTGTAGCTGGGTATAATATTATAATATACTCAACTACTTGAAATAATTATAGTTTAATAAAGTAACTTTCTTTGTAGTCGTAAGTTTTTTTTATGTTTTTCCAATAAGCGTATCGTACCTCTATATTATACAGGTAATATTATTATAGGCGTGCAACACGTTTTTCATCGTCGTCGTCATATTTTATTAAATACGGACAAATTATTGTTGCGTACAAGAAATCTGTCCGCGCCGTTTAGCAGCCGTCGAGAGGCGGTTCGACAATTTTTTTTTCTCACACCGAAAAAACTCTTGAAAAAATACGATATCTATATCCAGACAATTTATCGCGATAGGTAGTTTTAGATTCTATTTTTTTATACAGTCGGTGGATAAGGTAAAACGAAAAAAAAATCTCATTAAAATAATCACATCCGGCCGAGATCGGGGCGGTCATTTCGACTTGATTAGCGTAATAATAATAATAATAATAATATTCGAATACCTACAGATTTCGAGAGACCCGCCGCGTGGCGCGGGCTTGGTCATCGCGCGTTGCTGTTTTTTTCCGATAATAATGATGATAATAATCGAAGTGCAGCCGAGTACCTAGGCATCATTATATCGTTATGACCATATGATACGGACAGGATGGTAGGCGCCTAAACGTGTCCGAGTATAACTTCGCGTGTGAACGGGTGGGAGGGGAAGTCGACGAAAAAACGCGACTGCAGTTGCGGTTAATTAAACCACGACCACGGTCGTCGGCGACGGTTGACCAGATGACGCCGCGGGATTTATGTGGGTACAACACGACCTGACAGTGTTACGGTGTTATTGTAACCCGAAGACGACAGTCGGGAACGGATTCTCATTTTCTCCGAAGGTCAGACAAAAAAAAAAAACATAAACATATTAAATAAATAAAAACGAAAGATTATAACATTATATCCTCACACCCTACCTACACACGGCGTATACATCAGGTATTATGTCCTTGAAATAATAAGTCAATAACTCGTTGATTCGTCCCTTTTATACCATATTATAACGTTGTAGTGCCTACATTGTGTCGACGAAAAAAGGAAAACGAAGGTGGTGCTCGTCGAAAGAAATTACGGATTCGAGACGCCCTTGGTCGCTCGTAATAAAGGGCCGGGGCAAAATGAGCTGTTGTTATTATTATTATATTATGACACATATATAAGTATACCACGGCGGTATAATGGTATATACCGCACTCTCTCGCAGGTGAGAATAACGCCGACCGAAGGACATGACCCCATTCGTCGTCGTGCCCGAGGTATGACATAAACCTAGGTGATGCCTGTAAGCGCATAATATTATTATTAATAAAGCAATGTACGCGCAGGTAAACATGCCTGTAAACAAATAGCGTTTAATTACGGTAAAAAAAACCTCGGGTAAAACGTTTTGAAAAAAAAAAAGCGTGTAAAAAATCGTCACTTTTTTAAAGCAGATGGCCAAATATGCATCACTATTATATAATTATAATATAGACGGGCTCTATTCTTCGGCATATGAATTCTCAACGTGGTTTGACGTGTACAATACCTGCCTACATAGTAATAATAACATATACAATAAAATAGGTACTGTTAAAAAAAAAAAAAACAAAAATCCTTTCCACACAAACAAACAGTCGTTGCGTCATTTAGAGGTACATTCAAACACTCCGAATGACAAAATACGTAGGTACATATATAGCTGCAGGTACCTTTTTGTAAAATGTAAAGCGCTCGTAATGATTATTTTTTCTGATTATTGTTGTTAAATAATACTTCAGCGTATCGCGTACCTATTGGCATGTGTTTAGTGCGTATATGTAAGCACGGCGATAATATTATATATATCCATACAAATATGTGTATTCGTCATGTGCACTTGCATAATATTATATTGATTTCTGGACCGAATGTCCGTGACGAAATCTCCGTAACAAAACGTCCCAATTAAAAAAAAAAGCCACATAAAACGATTGAACAATTCGAAGATGAGAAAAATAATGGCAAATTTATTTATAATATTTAATTTAACATCGTACGCCACGACCAACATTGCTCCAACATCCTCACAACTTGCAGTGCCTAATATTGTGCTGTGATAGACTTTGTGTGTCCGGTATTCGTCATGTGTAGGGGTCACTATTTCACGTGTAACGTTCGTACGTGTTCTTCGCGTACACGCGTACACGTGTATTTAGAGTCCGTGTACACGTGTATTTAGAGTCCGTGTATACGTGTATTTAAAGTCCGTACGTTATGATCAGTGATAGATACAAGGATGGGTAACAGGGGCACGTGCCCCATGTGCCCCTCCCCATTGTCATTTATAAAAAGTAAACACGAATTTATATAATTTTTAAATCTGAAACTTTTTTTTAATAATAATTATTAATTTGAGTTTCATTTATATGATTGTATTACAATATATTTGACAGTAAAACACTATAAAGATAACTAATAAATACGACAAAACCAAACCAATTCTTTTAATAAATTACAAATTAGATTCATACATGAAATATAAATTATAAATGTTTTCGTATTTGATTTTTCAGTGAATATTTTTTATTAATAACAAAAATAATTTCTTAAACTATAAAGTATAAATACAATTATTAAAAATGAATTGTAGAGAATTTTTTTTTATGATGACTTATGAATAAATAATTTAGGATAAAGAAATAAAAATATGAAATAATAATTAAACACAGTTAGAGTATATTTATGAAAGAAAAAAATGTACATTAAATAATAATAATAATTGAAGAAAACCCAACTCGTAATTTAAGTTTTATTAATAAAACTTATTTACGAATTTGCAATAATGTCGTTATCTTCACTATTGAATATCTATCATACTCATTAAAGTTGCTTCAAGGACGTCGTTCCGTAAATTAAAGTTAAAAATATTAACTCTAGATTTTGACCAGCTTGCCGTACTGGCTTCATCTATCTGTAAATGTCAATTATCGGCCGATAACAAACGATATAAGAGACAAAATAACTCAGTACATGCAAATTGTATAGCACACGTCAGAATAACATGGCAATATTATTAATAAAAAAAAAAATGTATACAAGTTTCTGGACTTTAAATACACGGGTATCTGAACTTTTAATACACGTGTATTAAGATACACGTATACACGAACTTTAAAAACACTTGTAATTAATACACGGGTATTCCTACATTTTATTGTACAATGTTCGGACTACGTGTACACGTGTATATCAATACACGTACCAAACCGAGAGCCCTAGTCATGTGCACTTACAAATATTATATTGACATTTGGACCGAATGTCCGTGAAAAAATCTCCGCAATAAAAAGGTCCCAATTAAAAAAATATTACATAAAATGATTAAAATAAAACAATTTTGAAGGTGAATAAAATATTGGCAAATTTATTTATAGTAATTAATAATTTAACATTACACGGAATGACCAACATAGCATCCCACTCTCATATTACTGCGCTGTGGATAGTGTGAACTTTTTTGCGTCCGAGATTCGTCATGTGCACTTACGTTATATTATATTTAAATCTCGACTAAAAGTCAGTGAAAAAATATTCACAATAAAAATGTACCACCTAAAAATATATCTCATTTCGTCTAAATTTGAACTTAAAATGTCTTTAAAAAACAATCATGTTTATAATATATTTTTTAGATTTTTGGTTACACTTTTAACTACTTGCGAGAAACTTTGTTTTATATTTTTACAGCCATCAAAATTAAACGTTTTATACATTTTTAACTACAAAATAACTTGCAAATTTTCGATATTTTGATTAATTTTAACAAAATTTAAACTTTAAATGCTTATAAAAATAATTTGTACCTATGTATTAATAATATTTTTAAACGGCTGTGTGGAATCGATTACGGTCAATAGGTACATACCAAATACTACAGATATTATTGTTAAACGAAGTTAAAAAATTAAAAAAACAAAACTTGCAAAGAATTGAAAAGCTAACTTAATTTTGCTCTTTGTTGATGCATATTTCTTGAAAGCTATGTAATAAAAGTTACACAAATATGCGTTTAACGTGCATTACAATAAACTTAATCTATAAAATATAGAATTATATTGGTGCTGCTGTGCAACTTGTTTTTTAATAAAAAATAAAATGGGTAATCTAAAATAAAGTGTACATTGTCGTAAAATAGCGTCTATACTATATGTACCTAATGAACAATAAAGCATCATCGCTAAACTCGAAATTTCTACAAATATTATATATCAATAATATCATATTATCCAACATTAAAGTTAATAATGAGTTATTTATTTTTAAAAACAATCATCGTCATTCACTTTTTACATAATATTAAATTAATTAAACATTAAAAAAAAAAATAATAATAATCTGTACATTGTATAATATTATAATCTTTATTTATATTAACATTACTGGTACACAGTATAGTTGTAAATTATTATATTCACATAATATTATAATTATTATTAACATAAAATAATAATACACGGAATGAATTCAAGACGTATGTAAGCACCTGTTTGTAACCTATTTAATTAATTTTGTTTCGTTTTTTTTCTTGGTACTCGCGTTTCTACAATGTGTTTAATGGGTACAGATTTAATTGTTAACCAACGAATTTGCATATACACAATTTACACACGCTTGAAATATATATTTTATTTTTTTTTTTTTTGGACAAGCATTTAGAGTATGTTATGATAATATTTTTATAATATGATATTATACCAATACACATCGAAAAATGTATTCCTCGCATGGTGTAAAAAGCATGACGGAATTACTTACCTATTATGCATGTAATAAACTAATCTGAATAATAAATCAGTTATACACGTTCAAAGTATTATACAGCAATAAGTATGAGAAAATTATATTTGGAGCACTCAGATGATGTACCTATTTACATTATTATACACGGTTTATTTACTTAGAATATACGCGTCTTTGGAATATTCTAAATATAATATTATTAAGTAAGCGTATCTATGTCCAATAATATTGTATAACGATAAAGGTATGCATTTGTGGCGATGAAAACCCAAATAATGTCCCGTTATGCCTACATTTTTAAAATAGTACATTTTTGTTTAAATTTACCTGTTCTATAGACAAAATAAAAAGTTCATAGTCCACGAATATTATTGTTATTGCATTGATAACTATTAAAGGTAAGAATAACACCCTAATATTTCGTGTTTCTGCGTTAAAAATGCTCAGAAAGTCACAACTTACAAATATTACAATATCGTAACAACCCGGCGACGTACAAAACACCTTTAAATTTGACCATATATAGGCGAATTCGCCATTAAATTAAAATTGACAACACAAAATTTGTTCTGCTGAACGCAAATTTGCTCAGTTGCGTACGTTTGTATATGACGAATTGAGACAACACAAGCAGGCGTGACGTTCTCTTAAATGGTAAAAAATTCAACAGGATATTTATCCATAATTATTGAATACATATAATATATAAATGTTATTAATAAAAGTCAATATATGTATGTACGTATGCATTTTTACTTAATAGTATGCTTGATATTTTTTTTTTTAAAATATTAAACTTAACATTTTTTATTTAAATGACTCAAACGTAATATAATCTGCCATGTAAATCTAAAGGCCTAAAACTAATGACTGTTAAGTAAATCCACAATTATGGAACGAATTTCATAATATTTTCAGCAAGATCCGTAGTGCCAATGTCTAACCTAATCTTCTTATTGCTTACTTTTACTTTTCAACACATAAAGATTGTCCATACATTAATTGCGTGGAATAAATATTTCTACGAAACCAATATTATAACTTTTAAGTAAACGGATTTTAAATGATTTCGTCTTGCGTTATTTTTTATTTAATGATATACGTATTATACATTTTGTTAATCATTATGGTTTGTTTTGTGGTATTTAGTTATTTTTGTTTACCGTTTCCGTTTTAATTATGTTTACAAATTGTAATTATTTTTTTGTGATAAATAACGTTATAATCATAACGTTAATATAACGTTTACACGCACTGATTTATATTTTTGCTATTGGTTGCAGAAAATAAAATAGTAATTATGATTGGATACAATTTTAGGCCTATATATTATATTAGATCAAAACCGCCCACAAAATCTGTGATAAAAATTCGTGCAGTTTTCGTTTAACAGAGTCTAAGAAGGGGTTAGTAAATCCACTGGCACTATTTAATTTGTCGCAGGAAACACCGTGCAGGATCAGCTTTAACATTATGGTATAAATATAATAATTATTCGTCTGAGATGTCGAAAAGAATTCAGTTTACCGGTGGAAGATCATTAAATCGCGATACCGCGGATCGTGGACCGGACCGGATACCGCAGCGGTACACGGCCTGCGGTCAATACTATGACATTGCGGTACAGTCGATAGATCACATCCGAGTATTAAAAATAGCAGTCGGTATAGTACGCTGGTACCTATATATGATATGATAAATATTGTTTTACGCAAGTGCTTGGGTTTTATGCGTGGCGATTCCTAGTTCGGCTCGGCACTATAAATGATAATAATAATATTATCGTCGTATAATAATAAAATATTATAATGATGAGTGTAAAATATAATAATAATAATAATATTTATAATACAATAACCATCATGTAACGGACACAAAATAAGCGCTTATAATAGAGCGATTCTTGCACAACTGCAGTAGACGGTAAAAGGTGAGCATTATCTCTAGTAAAAGGATAAAGCCAAGTTACAACACATTTCACTAAAATTATATTAGCTTTTTAATTAAAATAATTAGTTTTCTAAATAATTTAACGACTAGTAAAATTGACTCCATTATAACAATTTATTGGTATTTACCAGTTCATTGGAAAATAATACATAAAGCAAAATAGTTTTTTTTTTGTATATACATATAACCGTACCTGGTCAATACGGAGTAATTAATTATTTTATATTGTTTGTTGTATATTGTGTAAAACATTTTTTTTTTATTTTTTTGTGTCAATCATCATATTTTTGAATAGTTAAAATGCTTAAAATTTGCATCTTTATCTTTAGGTAGGAAAATAATCTAGATGGATTTTTGGGGAGTTAAAAGAAGAAAAAGAAAAAATTATGAAAAAATAAATTATTATACGTATTTTATATATGTACAGCATGCAATGATATTTTCAAAATATTTTGATTCACTTTAAACTATTGCCTATTTATACCACGAACGCATTCACGCCTTTCTAGTATAAAGAGCTGTTTTCTTCAGAGCATCATCTCCATAAACAGCACTTAACATTTGATGAATTTGTAGCGAGATTTTTCCAAGTTTCACCAAAAATTTGATAATTATTCGTTGTTCGGTTAAACCATCTATTTCCATTTCGACAGTACAAAAAAAAAAAACTATACGCTTAAACGGCACGTGTGCTTTTTGTATAATAATTTCGACGGTCGGACGACTACTGTCATATTATCAGTAGTTGTAGAGTGTGCCTAAAATAGTATAATGTACTTTGACCTATAGACCGCTGTAGATAATCAGTTCGCGTATTTATTGGACATACTACGTATAGGATACATTTTCAACAACATTTTTAGTTATTATTTACAAATATGTAGAGGTACTTTATTAGGTATGTGATTCAGTTGGTAACATTAATTAACTTAATTTTAATTGAATTAATTATAATTTTTCTTCGTATCAACTATAATTTTTTATAATTAACTATATTGTATTATATAGAATTGTTTGTTAATTATACATTAACTTAAAAGTTGGCATTCATAATGTCATTACTTAACAACTCAAGTCAACTCTATTATTAACTTGTCCATCTTTTTTAACTGTATGGTTCAAGAGTTCAGTTAAATTATAGACTCATTGTTAAAATAATATTTAGTATAAAAACTTCATTTTTTAATTTTTTTACATTTTAATCATATCTTGTAAACGTTATGATAATAACGTAAAATATGACAAAAAATGATTGAAATTCGTAAACGTATTTAAAACGATAAACAAAGATAAATAAATACCACAAAACTTAACGTAAAACGTAATTTGTAGAATATTATTAAACAAAAAATAACACAAAACGAAATAATTTAAAATCCATTTATTTAAAAGTTATAATATTGGTTTTGTAAAAATATTTATTCTATGTGATTTATCAATCAATCTAAGAATTTATTATATTCCATATCTGGGTCATTCCCGCATTGATATTATTTTCAACAATAAACGATTAACGCAAAAGTTGTAAAATGTTTTAATTTTAAATAACGTAGAACAAAGTTTTGATTTCAAACTCAAGCCTTGATTTTATTTCCCTGATCTTAACATATTTGTTTCAACATCTGCAATGACTACAATTTCGTCTATTTAAAACACTATTCTTTAATATTATTTTCAAGAATATTATTAAACTATATACATGGGTATTGGGCACCACCCAAAATATTCAGGAAAAAATGTCTGTTGTAAATAAATTCAGAAAAAATAATAAACATAAGGAATAAAAGTATTATAACTAAAGCAACTAATACATAAAATATTTGAAAATTTAAGAATGTATTTAATAAAATAATTTATACACGGATAACATTGACAATGATTCAGACAGTATTTTTATATTATTATAAAAAACAGTTAAAAACAAAAATATTTTTGTAGATAATATGAAAATTAAAACTTATTAGTAAAGTAAAGTTAAAATAAACTTAATTTTGACTCATTAACTCATCGATTTTCATAAATATGACTTCTATAATGAGTGATGATCAATTACTTAGGTAGTTATGGAAGTTCGCGGAAATCATTATTTTTCCGGTTGTATACGCTAAAAACTGTACTTCAAAAACTCGAATCTCGGCAATTCAGTGTAGATGAAAATAGTTAATTCATTTTTGGTTTTTACTTAAATTAAATTTGTATTTTTACCAAATGATCATAAAATAACCGCTCAATGTCATACAAGATATTTTTGATAAAGGTAATTCTAACGTTCAACTCAAAAATTCAACTCCAATATCCATGTATTAAAAAGTACCTCTGGGTTTAAAAAAAATCCGAAAATCTTAATTACTAAGGTTAAACCGATTTGTTCTCATTTGTATATTATATGTATCGATATTCACGGTCCACCATATTCCACGAGTCACTCAATATTATGCGTACAATAGATTTAGAAAATACATTCCATCAGGAAACATCGTTGACACTGAAATATGCTAAATTATATACATAAAATATACTACCTATATATTGCCTAAATCAACCGTTATGGTATAATATAGTGAATTATGGCCGCCAAGGCCAACGGGGATTGGTTTGTATATTATAATAAATGATCGAATTTAATAATAACGTTAAGTGCATAATATTATGCTCGTCAAAAGGTTATTGGTCCAGCTATCAACAGATGTGGAGGGAAAAGAAAATAATTAGCCTGAGCATCGCACCTTATCGAGACGTGTCCCTCACGTAGTGTTATTATGACGACACTTCGGCAGATTTGTATTCACCTACAAACGAGCATAAATTAAATACTTATAGGTAACTACTGCCAACGAGCGCGACGAATTTTTAACATAAAAATATACCTAGTCCACAATTTTCTTCATTACCGAAGTTGCTAATATTATATATACATTTATAAGTTCTATATATATATACCTTATGTGTCGTCATTATGACTTTAATACAATTTATAATACAATATAAACGCGTCGAGTAAGAAAAAAAAATCGATCGGGCGAAACGTACCGGTCGCATCGAAGAGTTCACCGAATCGGAAATGGGAAATAATAATATGAAACGTCTCGCGGTTTGGACGCGCTGTTGTATATTGTGGGTTCTCGCCTGGGACGGTGGTCGCGGTCAAGATTCTGCAATTTATTGTTATATATAATACGGATATTGGTGGTATTATATGCGTCGATTACAAGCTGAATAACCCGTGACTTTACTCGTGGAAAAAAAATTATATAAAAACTGTGAAACTGTTAAAATTCCTTACCGGCCGAACGACTGACCGAAATATAATATATACGAGTTCTCCCCTCCCCTGACCAATGGTGAGCATATGATTGCACTATGACATTTAAGGAAGGAAAAATTTTTAAATACTCTGTAAAAAATTTCATAGAATCATTCAAATGCCTCGACGAAAAACCGTCACTATTTGAATCACTAAGCGTATGTACTCCCTTCACCAAATAAAAAAATGAGAAATAGAGCAACGATGTGACATTCGAGGGAGGTATAACTGTCTGAAATGTCTGTTCAGGTCCGACAAGTGTTAACTACTGCTGGTTTTCCCCAAGCGGTGGAAGACATAAGCGTCAAAATGAGATATGAAAAAAAAAGTCGTATCGAATGAAAACGCCAAAATTGTATCATACGAAAGCGCCAAAATCCTAGGTAGGTTACGTAGGCCTAACAGATATTAAATTTAGAACTATATCATTCAAAATTATGGTTTTAGAAAATTCAAAGCTCCAGTCTTCAAAATGAATATATGAAGAACTCCGAATTTGGTAGAAGTTTTTTGTTGGTTTGCCTTTTATTCCGTGCACTGAAGTACCTGATACTTTTGCAAATTTAATGTTCATCGCACCTGAAAATCAAACAATTTCCAAATTTAGTGAATACATTTTAGAAACATACATTGATCCTAGTATATTTCCATCTAAAATTTGGGCTGAAATTCCGGATGATGAGGTTATACGGACTACAAATGCAGCTGAATCATATCATCGACATTTAAAAGATCAATTTTATGTGGCTTATTGTTTCGTTCATATAATAATTGATATATTATTAAAATTGCAAAGCGAAACATATTTATTTATAAACTCTCCTCCTAACAAAAACTTAAGGAAGAAATCTCATGAAGAAATAATTGTACAATAAAAGAAATGCTAGGATAGTGAAATAAATCGTACAGAATATGTGAAAAAAAGTTAGATTAAAAATCAATCAATTTATTAAAATTATATTTATTTGTATGTATATTATTGACAAGTTTTTATAAAATCGAAAAAATCAAACGATTTATGTATATTTATTATTTATATTTATTTTTTTATTTATTTATATTTATTTATACCTTTGGCGCTTATATCATATTAACGTTGGGTATAACAGGTATACTATAATATTAGATTGACGCTTATATCCTATAAATATTGGCGCAAATAATATGTAATTATTGTACCTTTGACGCTTATATTATACAACTTTCCCAAGGCAAACTTATTTCTAATGTGGTTTCCCATATTAATTGTCAACAGTATTAATAAAGCTTTGCGTTACTGGCGGTTCTTCATTTTTGCTGACAACATTAAATTATTCATCTGTATTGATTCTACATTTCTACTCTATTGACTTCTTATAGATCCTCCAAGATACTGTTAATAATTTAACGGCTAACAGCCAATCGGACAAGTAGCTTTGGTCTTGATCATGATTTTGAAAAGTTCCATGTTATGCACAATCTCGATTAATGGTATATAGTTTTAATTTCTTTTCATAATACTGTGGTACCTACATTAGAATCATATTCGATCGAACATTAAGTTTTCAGTCTCATATTGAAAAATTAAAGTGTAAATTCCTAAAACGTCTTTATTTTTACTAAAATATCACATTTCAAACTGTAAGTCCTTTTCCTTTATTGTTATTATGTCGTTTAGAAATATTCTGGAACCCTGACTATTGTCTAGGAGCAGTTATGAGAGTCATAGTTGATGTTAAAATGCATGTGACATTTTTTCTGCAGATTAATAACGCGTGCATCCATACAAATACGAGTACACGCAGGTTTTCAGTCATCTTAATTTCTCAACTGCAGTTGATAAAAGAGTTGCTACAAATTGATCTTTTTTGAATAAACTCATTGAAGATCGTATTGATACTCTGTCATTACTTTCTTGTGTAGTTGTGTAGAGTTCTATAGGGTTTAACTCACACTCAGTTTTCCGTATCGTATACCGTTTTGCAAAACTACTTGTATAAAAAATAATCTGATTTTCCCCGCTTAATTAAATTGACAAATAATACTTCATCATCACTTGTTACATATTGTTTATTGTTAAACATATTTGTTTTTTTTTTAAATTATTACTTGTGTGAGTATTATTTCTTTATTGTTATTATTAGGTACTATTTATAATAAAAATCTTGTATATTGGGTTCATCCCATCTTGGTTTTTTGAAATAAATATTAATACATTTATATTATAAAATATTAATACAATTATTATTTATTACGTAGGTATGTATATTGTATATTGTATATTTTACATTGCATGTTGTACATTCGTATATGTATTGTATTATTGAATTTTCTTATGATTTAACTACCTATATCTATAAAGATTAATAGTCTGAAACTATTTCCGAGAGTAGATTTTTGATGAGTTCATCTTATAAAATCAGCAGAGGTAAGAGGATTTTCTAAAAGTTGGTACCTTAAACATACACATCGTGGTTTTATAGATCAAAACACGTTCATGTTCGCTATAAAGAGTTCGATTCCAACCCGGTATCAATAAACTAGTAATTTTTATTCAATCGATTCGTATATCTAATTGCATTTGTTCTTTGCTCGTCAATTATTATGGTAGGCATAATATTAATAGCTGGTCGTAGACGACGTTTCTAACGATGAGATTCTGTTGACGTTGAATTGGCGCATCAAAGCGTGCACACTGAAAAAAAAAATTGTCTTCCGCCGGATCGTTTACGTTATTCTATATTAATATAACATCTGTTCGACTCACCGAAGCAAAATCATAGAAATTCTATGAGGTCAACGCAATTTCAATGGTTTTTCGTCTTTTTAAGCTGAAATACTGTATGTACAAAATTTTTAAATTCAATTACAAGTTAGTTTTGTGACTCCGGAAGGTTTTCAATTATGGTATGCGGAAATGTTTTCTTAACGCTATATGATTTATATACGAGTTATCAAAAAAAAAAAAAAAAAAAAAAATACACACACTTAAGAACAAAAAGAATACAATGTGAATTCGGTAGATGGTAAACTATTTGATCGTTAACCTAAATAAACCTATCTAACCAAAACAGAGAAATGTTGGCGGTGACAATAATGACTAGCACTAATACAGATGTTAAAATAAATCTGATATTGTATTTATTGCCATAAAAAAAGTTAGGATTTTCAAACGCGCCATTGTAAACTTAAAACCTTTCATTACGCTTTATTGTTTATCATATTCTTAAGTAGATTTTTGTGATTCCCCATCTCTATAATATTATGCGGTAGTAACCAATAAAAACGTGTGTACATGCGCAGCTGCAGTAAACCTAAGAAAAATTTGAGTACAGATTTCCAAGGCCGAAAACCTTTAAGGTCTCGTCTTGAATTCTCGAGTATAATAATATTATGTGCGGTCATCCGTTGACGAACTGGCGCACGCGCGCGACGTCTATTCAAAACTGTGCGAGCATATTATTATTTGTATTATTATTATTATTATACAGACGGCAGAGGCGACTAGGATTTACATTTTTATACTTTCACACACGGTCACCTGGTCACCAGTTTGAGGTACCTACCTAAATGTAAAAGACGCGTGTTTCACGCACTCGCACAACCGCATTACTCGTACAACCGTTCTGTTTGTCCGCTGAAACCTACAGGACGATTCAACAATCATGCTCAGCCGCTTTTTTTCTTCGATAATACGATTATTCAAAATCTGATTTTTGAAATTTTTAAACATATACTTATTATAAATATCGTTTTTTCAAATTCTTGAGTTTTTTTTACCACTTACGGAGTGTTCTATGAAAATAAAAGCTCTTTTTTTTAAATATTATCACACACAATTCTCTATTGTTAGCGTATAATTTTTCTGAACATATTGATGTATCAGAATCAAAAAAATCACTCGAAATTTCCCAAAATGTCTTGCATAATATGATTTACACATTTGTACTATAAAATGAAAAAGAATACAAATTTGTTGTGCATTGGATCTATGCTTACTCAATGGAATCCATTATACACGATATTATAATATATTTATTGTAATTTCTATATTAAATAAAAATAAAAAAAAAAATATGTTTTTCCTCAAATATTGTTTTCACGAATTTTGTTGGTTTATATTCTTAATGTATAATGAATTTCTATGTAACGAACTCTCGATATAACGACTTTTTTCTGGGTTTGTTGAAATTTGTTCTATCGTGAGTTGATTGTATTGTAGTTATTTGTAATATTATTATATAATAACAATGTCCAATGTCCATACTGCTTTAACGAAATCCTAAAAATACGTAAGCACCATAATATTCTATAGCAACTTATTATAAATCATAATGTTATTATTTCTATTTAGAGTTTGTACGCTTTATTTTTACTATAACTGAATGAAATTATAACTAAACAACAAATTGGAAGAGTCGGGAATGAATAAATAAATATTATTTTAATTTCAAGGTTGCTTTTTTCTTTTCGAATGAATATTTTCTCTCCGAATCTTTTTGAACCTCACATGTAATGTAATTGCCTATTTTTACATACAAATAATAACATAATATACAAATATTGTAAAATTAAAAATTAAAAAAATTTAAAGATATGAAAATTAATTATTTTTCCAAATTTTAAGTGCTATTCATAACGTCCTAGCATTCTGGTTTTTTAAGTTCATGTCAAATCGTTAAAATGTAACTCGTTTAGTACCTCCCGAGCATTGGTATTATTATACTAAATTTAAGTCGCTATTCAATTATCGTATAGTACTTATAAGACAATACGTCAAAAAAAAAGAATTTCAAAAAAATACAAAAACGCGGACATATAGGTTACGCATATATACCTTTAATATTATTATATATATATATATATGTATATGTATACATTTAAATTACATGCCGACGTGTGCGACAGCCGTGGACGGTGACTGGGAAACCGGTACCGACCTTGACCCAGGACCGGGACGCCGTTTGTGTGACCGAACTTCGTGGCCCACAGCAGTTATATTATAATACGTTAAGTATGCTATATCGCTGTGTTATGGCATAACAATATGATTATAATAGTATCGATCGATGTCGCTAATACCATTGCAATTATTAATGTCTTCGGAGGTTGTTGGACTTGACGCGTCATCTGTAGCGGATTCATAATGGTCACCACTGGAACGTGACAACTAGAATTGCTGGTGGGAGGGGGTCTTTGCAGTGTTGGGAATAGAAACCGATAATTTATCTAGATAATGATAAAAATGACTGTACTAAATTTTATCTAGATAATGATAAAGATGACTGTACTAAACTTTATCTAGATAAAGATAAAATTAATATATTTTTATCTAGATAAATATCAAATAGTTTCATGTTTAATTCTACGAATATTCGGTGATATACAAGGATTGGGTAAAATAAAATACATCATTTAAAACAATTTAAAAATAAACTTCATTAGAAGATAACAAGTCAATCTCTGACTTAATACCTACAATATAAAAAAAAACTTACATTTAAAAAAATAAAATAAATTTGTTAAATAAACTT
>JACXSJ010002760.1:0-37318 GCA_014851325.1 Pentalonia nigronervosa
TTCTGTACACATTCTTTGCATATTTCATTTTTGAATATGAAGTTTCACATAAAAATGTGAATCGCGTAGGACACACTTTAATTGTTCTGTTATACCTATTTTACACTTATATTAGTTTTAAAATTTTTTTATTAATTCAATGAGTTCTGTTTGGGCCACATATAAACCATTGGCGGGCCGCAGGTTGAGTATGGCTGCCCTGGAGGGTCGCGCCCCACACTTTGAGAACCTCTGCTCTAGAGGAATTATTGCACCTTATCGATTTCTAACTGGCAAGTGACAACTATACATAACAATAATTAGGATAATATATTTTTTTTTGCGATTACGTAAAAAAATAACCTTTTATTTGGTTAATATATATATTAGATATTTAGATAGATATAATGAGGTACACGGAGGGGGTCCGGCCTTACATATAATGAGTAGGTAATGACACACACAAAATGTACCTATATATGAATTTAATTTTAAAATATTTATTACTACCTAGTTTATTAAATCATGCAATTTGCACAAGAAATCAAATATATATATATATATATACGTTTGCAAAAGCTAATCACATTTATGTAGATTGTAGAATATACCTATTCAATCAATTATATATTTACGCATTATTTACTGTCTCAGGCCGATATATGTCATGCATACCAAATAGTTCGTGAAAACGGAATACCGAAAGAAAATATCATTACAATGATGGTGGATGACATTGCGTACAATCCAAGGTTAAAATTTTAATTTATAAGTATATTATATACCTATTATATATATATATATATATATATATATTATTGTTAACTAAATAGACTTAATCAACGTTAATTCAAAATGAATGACCAGTTGTGCAGTACTATCTCTATATTATTATTAAATATTCTAGTTTTAAAATTTCTAGGACTCCGTTTAAAAAACATCTATTACTTTATCCATGACAATACACACACTTAGAGTCAAGATTATCAGTATAATATTTATAAGTTATGTATAATAATATTGTAGAGTTAATAATATTTATTAAATTGTCATTCAATCTCAAGACGAGCACTTATAGAGTCACATGTTTAAAGAATTAAATTAATTTCTGTCGTTCCTTGTTGATTTTAATTCGATGGAATTTCAAAAAGCGACAATGATAAAAATTATCGTAAATTCAAAATAAGTGTTGATAATTTTATAACTAGTGTAGGGCGACTATACGTACCATTTAAAACGAGATTGTCCCTTTTTTATGTACGTATGTTCCGACAAATTTCAAACGGGACGCTTTTTGTCCCGTTTTTAGAAGATAGTTCCCCATTTTAATCGGTGACCATTGAATTGGCTCCCAATATTAGGTTAGATACCTAGTCAAGACTTGAATTGGCTCCCAAGACAGACAATATTGAATTGGCTCCCAATATAATTTTCAACAAGTAGTTCTCAAAATAAAAAAGTTCAAAAAGTACGCTACTTTAATTAAAATAAATTCAGTTATACATTAAAATAATTTAAAATACAAATATTCCATCAAAAATATTCACTGACCTGCACTGTTCCAAGTTTGTTTTCTTCATCTGGATCGTAGTTATGGTTAAGATTGTACGATTCCCATACAACATTTTCTAGGTTACAAATTCTCAAATAAGCTTTGTATCCCCGTTTAGTGCATTTGAATCGTTTAAATGCATTTTGGAGAAGCTTATGGTAGCTAAATTTAAACTTATTAACTATAAAAATTAATTCTCCCTTTTCAATTGTCATTTTTTCTACCAAATTCATTTTATATTCTATGTATAGGTACGAATTACAAAAAATTACAACGAACTGCGGCGGATACGAACTGCGAGTACTGCGATTACTGCGTTTAATGATATCAGTGAAATACTATACTATACCTGTATAGGTTGTATAAATACATTATCGGATTAACGAATTGATAATTTCAAGACTAACCGGCACTGTGTCGCTAAAAATATTACAGTCACGTACTTTTTCAACTTTTATATTTTTAACGTATAGACATACCTATAGTTAAATTTATTTTCAAACAATTTTGATAACCAATTGATTTATAAAATAAATGTGTAGGGAGCCAACTCAATGCATAAATCTTGGGAGCCAATTAAATAGCTCCGTTTTAATCCCGTTATTGGCGTTATCTCTATATTGTTGTATTATGTGTGTAAAAGAATAAATCAATTTATGAAACAAATACAAGACAGTATTATATAGAACAGTTTTATATTTAAATTTAAAACCAAGGTTATAATTGTGTGTGTGTATTTTCAATCAAGCTCGAAAATCGTTAAACTATTGAGCTAAAATAGATATATAAGCTATACATTTGAACCCGAGATTAATGATATTTTAAACAAATGTTATTTGCATATTTGGAACATTTTTTATTATTACACTAAGGTATTTAAACTCTTTTCAAAATTATAATGTATTATTTATTAGAGACAGTTTAAGTGTTTTTTTTTATATTTCTGTTCACAATTATTGTGAACAGAAATATTAATACAATTATTGTATAATATTAACACCTATATAAGTTATAACGTTTTGATTGTTTCATATTTATTTTTAATCGTATACGATTTGGCTTATTAATAATTGCCTGTTGATAATGTCTACCTACAGATAGCTCATGTATGCGAGCTTGTTAAATTGAGGTAAAGTCATGCCAAGTTAAGTTTTTATACACCCAGGTTATAAATTTAGTTTAAACGCTATTTAACTGAGTTTAATTTTAATATACACAAACATTTTAATTCAAAATAATATTATGATGTTTAGGGTTTCTTATGGTAATAGGTACGTATGAATGCACGTGTATATTTAAAATATAATTTTTACGTTTTAGGGCATATATGATTGAGTAACCTACTCATACCTAATATGAATTAAAGATGGTAAGGGTGCATGCATGTGAGGGTAGGGAAAATTCATAGGTATTTACAAGCCCGGATAAGACATTTTAAGACCCAAAAGCGAAAGTTTTAAATGAGATTCAAAAAGAAAAAAAATGTATATTACTATATAATTGTGACAAGTGTCGTCAGCAATAATTATCCATTTTTTTACGTGATTTATGCAATGTTGTAGCCCAGCGATTCCCAAAGTGTGTTCCGTGGGAAATCTCAAAGGTTCCAACAGATGTATGTGAATAATGAAAAAATTATTTTATATTAAACTCGGAAAAAAAAGTTTATGAAAAATTGGAGTTGAGTTAGAGTTAGACATCGGAGTTTCACAAAATACAAACTATTTCCGAAGGGTGTTGTGGTCGTAAAAGTTTAAGAACCGCTATTGTAGCCTATAATAAAAAGAAAATTAATGGACAAATCTGAGGCTCCCAAATAAATTTCAACTATTGAGACCCGGGAGCCATGGCCCCTCCCTGCTCCCCTTAATCTGGGCTTGGGTATTTAACACCTTCTCCCACAACTGGTCTTTCACTGCCATTCATTGCCATTATCACGAGGTTTAATTGTTTATTTACGTTTGTGTTGGACTTTTACGACAGGAATCCAACTCCAGGAAAGATAATTAATCATCCCAACGGTACAGACGTGTACAAAGGAGTTATTATCGACTACAAGGGGATGGTAAGATATTTTTCAAGTTATTTGGCCATTAAAAGGATAGACTGCAGCTGATGTCTACACAATAATACAAACCTCCGAAATTGTGAGATTTGTGACTTTCGATTTTTCAATTTCACAAAGTGTCATCATGATGGTTATCACGTTTTCGTTATTGATTAAACCGATAATAGATATTTGCCTTTTCGGGTAAAAATATATGTGTACGTATATCAATCTGCTGTCACCGACACCTGAGGTGGTAGCATAGTTCCTGCAGTCGGTGCGTTTACAGCTAAATAAATAAAATATTTCTATATTTTGAAAAAAGTACAGAAGTCACATTCTACATAGAAAACATTTTTAGAAATCAATCGGCTTTAGATAATTGGTTTTAGTTTATTAATTTACATGACATAAATATAATATAATATAATATAGTATATAGATATAATGCAATTTCAGTAACTATTATCCAACTTTATCGTGTTTTACTCCCAAATTAGGATGTAAACAGCAAAAATTTCTTAAAGATCGTCACCGGAGACAAAAAAGCAATGCAGTCTATTGGAACAGGAAAAGTAATTGAAGGGTATGTATAATATGTAAACGCATTTACGATTAAGAAATATGTTGTTTAGTGTAAAAAGTAAATACATACTTATGGATAACATAAAGTACTATAGTTCTGTAGGTTAGATTTAAAAATATAATAATATACTTTAAAAGTTTTAAGAACCCCTAAAAATATTTTTTAAATTACAATGAAACAAATAACATCGTTATTCTTTATTTAAATATCTAATTTCGTGCAAATTTGAACTTAAAATGTCTATAAAAAATTATTTTTTTTGATTTTTTAGTTGCACTATTAAATACTTTTGAAAAACCTTGTTTTAAATTTTCAATCCTTAGCTATAGAAACTGATAATTTTATATATTTTTAACTACTAAATAATTTGCAAACATTCAAATTTTTTATCAATTTGGTTAAAATTTGAACTTTAAATGCTTATAAAAATAAGTGTGCATTTGTATCTTAAATATTTTTAAAACTGCATTTAGAAAAACTTACAAAAAACCTTGTTTTGAATTTTCAGTCCTTAGTTATAAAAATTAAGCGTTTTATAAATTTTTAACCACAAAATAATTAGAAAATGTTCGATATTTTGATGTTAACATTTTTACTTAAAATGCCCATAAAAAAATATTTTTTTAATATATTTTTTTGATTTTTTGGTAACATTATAAACTACTTAGGAAAAACCTTGTTTTAAAATTTCAATCCTTAGTTATAAAAACTGAACATTTTATAAGTTGTTAATTACAAATCAATTTGCAAATCATCATCATTGATGAATTTTAGTCAAAATTTGAAATATAAATGTTTATAAAAAAAAAAATTGCGCCAATTTATTTTTATTATTTTTAATCTACTATTTTAACAACTTATGAGAAATCTTGTATTAAATTTTTAAGAAATTTGACACAACGAAATTTTTTTTATCGATAATTAAAGAAAAAAAATATCCAAAAATTTCTTAGACCTACAATTAGCTCAAAAATTATCAATATATTTTAAAATTTTTTGGTATATAGAAAATGATAATCTAAATATGTTGTGAAAATTTCAAAGGTCTTTAATTATTCCTTTTTAAATTACATCAAATTAAGAATATTGTTCGTGGAAAAAAGGGTGAATATCTAATGTCTAATTTAAAACGCTCATAAAAAATTACTTTGATTTTCCGGTATTTTTTTTTTTTATAAAGGTAGAAAAACTTATAAAAATCCTTGTGTTGAGTTTTTAAATTTTAGATTTGAATAGAAAAGTTTTTATAAATTTCCCAATCAAAAAAAATTACAAAATTTTGTGATTTTTACGTATATTCTTTAAATTTTAACTTTAGATGATTATAAAAAACTATTAGAGACGTACGCTCAATTTTTTTTTAATTTTCACTCGCAACAAGTTATGAAGAACATTGTATTACATTTTTATGTTTTTTGACTGAATGAAAATGTTTTTATCGGCGCAACTATAAAAAAAATAAAAATAATAAAGAAATTGAAAATTTATTATGCTTATAAATAGCTCAAAAAGAGTCAAAATATTTTGAAAATTTTATGATTTATAGAAAATGCTTATATAAATATTCAGTGAAAATTTCATGTATTTAAAATCATTATTTCTTTTGTTACATTTTAAATAAAAAAAAAATTTATGTTAAAAATTTGTTTTGCAAAAAAATTCCTGTTTTTCCCGGCGCCTTTAAAAATTATTGTGAATTTTATACTTTTGACCCCCCCCCCCAAAGTACTAATTAGATTAATTTTCCTATCAGAAAAGATGCTGATGAAGAAAATCGGAACATTTTACTGCCTTAAAACGTGACGACAGACACACAAAAAAAAAAAATAATAAAAAAATAAAAATAACACTACATTGTAAATTCAATGCATTTATCACTCCGCTGAGAATCTAAAATGCAAGTACAATAGGTATTTATATAGTTTATAAAAATAATGGTATAATTGGTAATGCATTTTGGTATGCCTAAACACAGATTATATGAAAATAGATATTGCACTTTGATTTTAATCGTGTAACCCTTCAGCTTATAGTTTATTACTATATTTTGTCTTGCTCAGTTGTAATAAATATTACATATTTTACTTTTATAATAATAATACTATTTTTACCAAGTTATATCTAATATAGTTTAGCGTTGGCGTTTCGCATTACTATATCCGTAGCACGAACGCACATGATCCATAAGAACACGACACGGCACGATGTAGTGTGAACCCGCTAAACAGGGTTTAGTTGTCGTTGTAGGTAGTCGTATACATATTTATCATTTATGTGTATTAGGTTATTTTCTATGAAATTGTTTGTATTATAAAGAGGACCGCACGATAGAGTGTTCATTAATTTTGTCGATCACGGTACAACAGGAATATTAAGTTTCCCAGATGATTATTTATACGCTGATCAACTGAACGACGCGCTCAAAACTATGTACGCATCTGCAAGTTATAGAATGGTACTTTTTCCTTTAAAATAATATATTCTTTTTTTTGTTTCATTGAATTGATTATTTCAAAATATGTTCGGTAATATAGGTGTTGATGTACATCGAAGCGTGCAAGGCGGGTTCTATGTTTGATGGGATACTCTGTGACAACAAAGATGGTAAGTATAGAGGATCAGGTTTTTTGGGCCCCTGTGCTATTTTTTTTTTTTTGCACCACTGAACGAGCCAAGTGAATATTTAAAATGTATTTATTCAAAAATAATCAGAATATTGTAATTATATTAATAGCAGTAAAACTGGGAGGAGGGAGGATTTGCATGACCATTTTTTGAATATTTATAATAACTTACATTATTAGGTATAAAACGTTTACCAAAAATAATATTTTTCAAATATATTGATAGGTATATTAATCAAAAAGTGTATGCTAAAATCAACTACGTCTTCCTCATGGCAAAATCATTTTCAGCCTTTAAAGTATATTGTGTAATATATATGTACTATAAAATAAAGACAGGTTGGTTTACCATTTTCATATTAAAAATATAATTTAATCCGATTCTGATTTTTAGAACTTTTAAATATACAATTAAGATTATATTTAAATTTTTATACCATTTAATAAGTGTCTTATGGTGATACAAACTACTTTTTAAATGTAAGCCTTTTTTTCCTGTGGATTGTTAAAGATAAGACTTTTATATTCTAGAAAATTCTAAAAATGATCCAGCAATTCACTGACAATTTTTTGATACCACTTTTGAGCCGATCGGACAATGTGCCATTTGTAATTTGATTTACACTTGGATATGATACTATAATAATAGCAAATTCTGGAAATAATACGAAAAAATTTAACAAATTTTTAACAATTGTTTGATATTAGATTCAAAGTAATAGCATATTGTACTAGTGCCATTTTGACGGACATAAATATAGTTCATGATAACTGTCATTTGAGAATTTAAACCAAATCAATTCGTTTCTGTATTTAAATGAACGACTAAGAGTCGATAACTGTTTTTAAAATTAGTTTTGGCGGTAACTGCATCGGGACCCAGAGAAAATTCATTTGGATGCTACTGCCGATCTCAATCTGGGCCGTACAAAACATGTCTTGGAGATTTGTTCGGCGTCACGTGGATGGAAAACTGGGATGCGGTATGTCGTAACATAATCGTGTAGTTTTTAAACCATTTATATTATAATAAAATTTGGAAATTGTTTTTCACTTGAAAATCCATAAAATATTCAATTTAAAAACCTAGGGCATTTAAATTAAATTTACCTGTAACAAATTTCTACATTTGATAGCCAGAGTGTTAAATACTTCGATAGGAAGTCCGATTGCAACCATCATGGTGATTTCTTGCGTACTTTAATTTATTTCTAAACATTGTATAGCGAGTGGTCATGAGCCGTGATTTTTGATTTTAAAAATTTAAAAACGCTCTACCAAAAAATTTATACCTAGGTACATTTTTTGAGTTACATGGTCCTTTTACACTAGCCATGGTGGCGCAGTATATATTGTTAATACTTACACTTAAACTAGAACACAATTTTTTTCATTTTAATTACCACACATACTTATTGTATTTACATGTGTCCATAATATCATATATGTCTATATTGATCTAAAATCTAATTGCCGCGTAGACGGTATTCGAATCTTCTACGAAAAAGAAAACTATTTTCAACGATTTCAAGGAGGTCAGAACTAAAGTCACCGAAAGCAATGTCATGGTGTATGGTGATTTCAAAGCCGGTCACGAAAAGCTCTCCTCGTTCATCGGTTACAAGAACCATAATGAACATCCGTCGGCCAAGCCAATAATGACCAAAACGAATGAGCCAAAGGTACAATAGGTATATTACATCATGAAGTTTATTCCAAATGTCCTGTATCACCATAAATCAATATACCTATTTATATGTGGTTTTTTCACAGTTTTATGGATGGAAATTCTGATTGAATGGCATAAAATTTAAAGCTTTTTTCCAAAAGTTCAAAAATTTTCAAATTTTTTTATACAATTAAGTTTTTTAAATTTTCGGGATAACCATTTTTTTAATAACATTTTTTAAAACAATTCAAAAAAAAAACTAAAATTAAATCAAAACCGACAAAGTTAAAGCAAATTCAATCTTTGAATTTCTAGGAAAAATAATAAAAATACGAACGCATGCTTTAATCAATTATCGATTGGGACGTAGGTTTTTTATGGTAATCTTAAATATCTATTTATTAGTGAATAGCTTTCAGTTAAGATAGGAGTGTGTAAATTAGCCGTAAATATTTCAACCGATCCGTTTTCCAGCCGCAAAATACTTTAGGCGAAAAATAATTGATTGAACTAGTATACTAGCAGAACTGTATTTTAACCGACAAATATTTTGACCGACCGTACTTTCGCCGATCAGTATATCAGCTGACAGTATTTTAGCCGAAACGTATAAAATCCAAATATTTATATCAATAAGTGTTATCACTTACCATAAGATTATATTGATATCTATTATCCAACATTTATTTTATTTTATATTTTAATTTTATACATAGAACAATTAATTTACATACATTATAGTCATTATACATATTAATTAATATAATATGATAATATATAGTATAAATTCAATGAAATATTTTATTTTAGGAGTAAAGGAAACAAATACGTATATGCAATTATATATACGAATCCGCGTAAAATTTTGAATAGTCGGAAGGGTGTTATCAACTGTCGAACTTCAAGTCTAATTTTAGTTGTCGGCTATAATATTTTTCGGCTTAAATACTGTCGGTTCAAATATTTTTCGTCCAAAATATTGTCGGCTAAAATACTGCCGGCTTTAATGTTTCCGGTTAAAATATAGCCCTTCGTTAAGATTAATAAAATTTTAATTTTTTATAACAGGTATTTCGGTTAAAATTCCTAAAAAAATAAAATTTTCATTTTAATAGGTAATAAAATATTTATTTCAGTCTGACAGTACTTATAGTACAATCAAACACCTAATAAAAGTCTTGATTTGAATAGAAATAACAATAACTGTGTTTCATCGTTTACTAAGCAGCAAAATCACAGTTTACCTAGCTACTTTAAGTATTAAAATTACTGTTAAGTAAACTTAAAATTACAAAATGAGACAAGTGGTATATATTTTTTTTCTATCTGTAAAAATGTTTTCTACCAGAAAAAATTCTGTAATTTTGTTTTTAGGCGTAACTAAAAAAAAAAAAACAATAGATACTTGAAATTTTTACAAAATGTTTATATTATTTAAAAGCATAAAAAAATGTCGATTTATTATTTAAATTATTGTCGATAACATTTTTTTTACTTTGTCAAAAAGCTTTAAAGTTTAATACAAGGTTCTTCATTAGTTGTTGTAATTGAAAATTAATAATAAAAATTAAGCATAAGTTAACAATCATTTTTAAAGAGCATCTGATGAATTTTATCAAATAATTCGTCAAAATCATGAAAATTTGGAAATTATTTTGAGTTAGAAATTCATATATTTTTTTTTATATCTAATATTTGAAAATTTGATACAAGTGTCTTCATAAGTTTATTTACCTTTCACAAAAAAAAAAAATTCTTAGGGAGTCAAATTAATTTTTTATGTGCATTTGAAGATAGACATGGATATTCACCCTTAAACTAACGATTTCTTATGGAACGATTTTCTTATTTTGTTTTAATTCAAAAACGAATAATCGTAGACTTTTGAAATTTGTACCGAATTTTGGGATTTTCTATACATTGTATAATTGTAAAATTATTTTAACTCTTTTTGAGGTAACTGTCAAACCCAAAACAAAAAACCTATGTCTAAAACCATGACTAGGTACCTCATGACATATACTATCAGATGTTAATGCAGACGAAGATTAAATATAAAATTTTAACATTAACACAAAAAAAAAAATTAATAAAAAATACCTAATAACTTAAATATAACATGTATAAATACCTTTATCTTCGTAATTAGATATTAAGACTTGTAATAGCATATGATATGATGACACAATTTAAAATAATATAAATAAATAACAATAAAAAAACGAATAACTGTAGACATTTGAAATTTTCACCCAACATTTATATTTACATTTTCTAACATCATTTTAAAAATATTTTTAGAGCTATATATAGGCATATGAAAGTTTCAATTTTTTTTTCTCATAAATATCATTAACGTTTTTATTCATAGAGTTAATAGTTTGAAAATTTAAAACAAGGTTCCTCATGAATTATTCCATTCGAAGTTTTAATATATTAAAAATACATAGGTTTGATCTTTTTTAAAGTATTAAAGTTCAAATTTCTACAAAATATAATCAAAATATTGAAAAAATTTGAAAATTATTTAGTAGTTATAAATTTATAAAATGTTTGATTAATAGGGCTAAGGATTGAAAATTTAAAACAAGGTTTCTCATGATTAGTTTATACTGTAACCAAAAAATATGTTGATTAACGTCAAAAATATATAAACTTTGTTTTTTTTTTTACTAATTAGAATTTAAAATTTGGACGAAATTAGGTATTTAAACTAAGAATAAAGATGTTATAGTTACATCTTTATAATTTAAAAATATTATTATTTGATACTGGAAACTTTTAAAATATAAAATTATATATTATACACATATTGAAATTTAAAAATACAATGTTTTCAGAGATAAATTATTTTAAAAGCAACAATAATTATAAAATTTAATTAGCAGTTGTGGCTGACAGATAGTCTTTGCTCGGAATCGTTTTTCGTATACAATGATTTTATTTCATTTAATTCAAATTTAATATATCCATAACAGTAACACACACATCTAATGTACAGTAGAGTAGTACCCACTTGAACATTTTTTTTCAATTTATAATTACAATTATTCACTTTTGTTCTGTATTTAATTTGGTCGATTTTTACTCAATTTTATTATATTTTTTTTTTAACTATTTTAAAAAATATGATCAAAAAAATGTCTATCTTGAACATTTACAAAAATGAATGACAGTTATTTTTTTGGAAATGTTTGAATTTTATACCATTCAATTAAAATGTCCATACTTATTTCAGTAAAAAGAACCGCCTTTTAATGTATTGATTTGCCACAGTGATACTAAACGGTACTTTTGGGACATAACTGTTGATATCAATAACTATTAATGGAGCACATGGCATTTACACTTATTTCTTCATGAAACTTAGATCACAATGTCCAGTAGAGACGTGAGCAAAAATACCGAACAACAAAAATTGGTAGATCTTGGGTTATCAGTCTCAGAGAGGCACAATTTGGCAACGGAATCACTTTTGAACGATGATGTATTTCAAATAATAATAAATAATCGTTCTGTTGATTTATGCAGACCAGTGTTAATCTGGATCCGAGTTTATTATATTATTGTTTTAGATGAGGCTGATCATCGATAGGGTACTCAAGAAAATTTATTCGAAAATTGCCAAGGCAAGACCGGAAATCATGAGTAAAGTCGGAAGCTTTGATGAACCCAATCATCTGGACCTTTCGTTAGACATGTTCCCGTGTTACAGAAGTATTTTAAATAAAATCACGGAGAGTTGCTTTTCTTTGCCACGAGTACGTATATTCATACCACAATATAAGTTGCTATTGTAACACGCTTAAACGAGTTAGACGTTGTTTTATAAAACGCAAACCGAATAAGGTTTTCAAAAGTCGTTACACACATTTTGTGCTCGAGGACTTACAATGTTCAACAAGTAATAATAACACATGTTGAGCTTAATAAGTTCATCGGAACGGTGAACTACATTGTTAGATGGGAATACAGACTACACATGGTTCTAGCGGGTAGGTAAAGTCTGTACCTAGATTAGGTTAAGTTAAGCTGTATATTTAAGCCCCAAAATGAGATAAAAAAAGAAACCATATCGTACAAAAGCGCCAAAATCCTACGTACCCGTGTGCCACGATTAATAGATATCTATATCTTGAACTATATCATTCAAAAACTCCAAAGTTTAATCTTATTCGACAAATTTATATCAAAAATTGCAAAGTGAAATATATTTATTTATAAACTCTCCTCCTAATACACTATTAAGGATATAAAACGAAGATATAATTGTACAATGGAAGAAATAATAGAATGGAGAAATAAGCCAATTAGAATATGTGAAAACAAATGGATTAAAAAATCAACCAATTTATTATTTTTATTTTTAGATGTAAAAACAATTTATTAAAATTATATTTATTTTCATTTATTTTGTTGTATAAAAAATATTTAAATGTTTTAAAATACTTATATAAAATATTAATATTGATGCAAATAATATTTCTTTTTTTATATCTTTGGCGCTTATGTCCTACACATTTTGGCACAAATAATATATCATTTAGGAACGTTTGGTGCTTATGTTATATATAGCCCTTATAGGTATGTTGTCATTAAAAAAGTAAAAATCTGTAAAAATAAAAAAAACAAGAACGATGAAAAATATTTAAAATATAATTTTTTTTCAAAAATGTTGTTTTATAACGACTTAAAATTATGTACCTATTTGTTGTGGTTTGTCATATGTTTCACACCCCTGGACATACGTGATACGGTTTGTATTGTTTACATAGAGATATGATATCAGAATAATATATCTGATATTTCCGTGACTCCGTCATCTCGAATACAAGGCTTTATTCTACGGTAATTTCGTGAGTCCGGTCTACAGCCATATTATTGTTAATTGCCATAATATTAAGAACCGAATTTTTATACAAAAATTATTGATAAAAATGTACATATTTATGCATTCAAAAATTTAAAAATATGCAAAAATATCTTTATTGTGTGCTAAAAAAATACTAAACATCTTATACAAATTACAAAATATATTTATTAAATAAAAAAAAAAAAATACAATTTAAATATCAGTGTAATACTTTGCTTACAAATGTATACAAACTATTAAATACTTACCGTTTAATTAAATAAATGCAAAATAAATGACGGGAAATGTAATACTAAATTTGGAACGAGTAGTTACCAAACTGAAATTACAATATGTGATTTTAGATTTTCAAATTAGAAATGTCTGCGATTGTCACGTAACATAGATTTATACTTTGAAAAAATCAATATTTTTTTTGAATTAGAACAAAAAATAAAAATAGTTCACAAACTATTCATAAGAAATGCAATATTAATACAATTGTATAGAAATATGAAATTTATAGTCATTTTTAATCAAATATGTAAAAATATGCAAAAAAAAAAAATTACCATAAGATCTATACATTACAAAACGTTAACATTTCAAATCAGAATAATTCTAGGTGAATTGTAGAAGAATATGCATTTGCATAAAAATTCGGTCCTCAGTTATAATATATTGAATTTTAGAAAATTAATTTATTATTTACTTTATACGTTTATTATAAAGCTTAGATGAACGTATTAGTGCACGATTATTATACATTATTACATTAACGCCACGTTTGTATGATTACAGAATCCTTACGCTTTGGATCGGTTGACGATTTTCGCAAACTTGTGTGTCGTCGATAAACACATACATCAGATAGTCGAAAATTTTGTCAGTGCATCGTGTTCGAGCATTCAAAAATTGGATTTAAGAAACGTTTATTAAAATCGCGGCGAATACGTAACACACTATAGTACAGTATACATCTACGTGTGGTTATAACGCGTATAATATACCAATAGATACATGATTATGAATTATAATAAAATAATATTTTGAATCCATAAATTCTTCTTTAAAAATGTAATGTTTGAATAATGTACCCTATACTTAAATAAATAGGTAAGATGAATATTCCTAATATAAGCGTACTTTGGTGTACAAAAATCAGATACAATATAAAATAATACTAGCTAACCAAATTTCTGGTGCATTAACATATTATTAAAAACTACTAAGATCACATTAATAACAGCCTAGTCATGCCCATATATGCCCGGCGTACAATAAAGAAATAATATGCAACACCTACCAGATGTCACATAACAATACACAGACCACTTGAATTGCGTACACAAGTCAAAGATCAAATTCTTTAATATGATACAACTTCTAAATTAAAAAATAATATTATGTCAAACATCATATTCGCCACAATACGAATAATGCATAATTTATAATATACTTATACACCACTCATATATCATCCCCATCCAACGCGCATATGAAACGAAACTTACATATCATGGTCAACTAACGACGACACTCACTCCAACAATGCAAACAACGTAACCGGAACACGACATACACAGCAACGACACCACACGATGACAATAATTTAGCAAAATATCGCAAACATGCCCCTTCTTCATACAAACCACGCTAAATAACTTCAATATTCATGACGCAGAAATACAGGTTGCACGACACACACGCTCAAACACACGTGCACACACACAATTAACTCTCACGTAACGTGACTGAAACAGGTGGGAACACCACCATGCTTACATAAGACATCGCACACAACATCACACGACGCCCCGTCTTTTGCCATAATTCATACAGTACACAACGTTCACGTCACTCTCGACCATGTTACCTTTACTTTTTTCGAAACTAACTATATTGTTTCTCTCAGTTTTAATTCAATCATCACATTGGTCTTAACACCAGGTACAAAGTTATATCGGTGTATTCATCTTATTTTAAACAACTAAAAAAACACCTATGTTATTTTTTCACACTGGCTAAACTCGCTTCCAATAAAATTATACATCCTTACACTATCCGTATGCATTCCGTAACCTTTAATAAATTAAAATTAAACCATATTTTCTTATTGAACAATACTAATAAAATCATATTGTATATTTATAATTACAAAAAGTATATTGATTCTGTTAGAATATATTCTTGCATCTTTGGTAATCGGAGCTCACGCGGAGGTGCCTACAAGCATTCTCATGTCGGACCGTTCAACGTGGCCAAAGTTGAGTTTATATTCTATCTAGATTTAGCTCAAATGAAATATAAAACGAGACATACTAAATTGAATTATAACGAATAAATCACTTATTCGCAAAACCACTAGTCAGCTTTCAACGAGCGTGTGCAAACGCACACTCGCAGACGTTAAAGAAAAAACATAATAAATAACGGCTTCAAGGTGTTTTTTCCTTCTCATTTAATCCAGATTAATTTCTATGGTCGTACCAATATAAATACTATTCACTAAAAGTAAACAAACCTACAATATACACATCAAAGTGAATATTCAATTATAATATGTTATTATAAGTTAATATCGTATAATCATAACACGCATCGACCCACGACAATAACAGACGTTTCCATTCCAAAGAGGGTCTATATATATATATAATCCAGAGATAAGTAAGGTAAGTGGTTATATCATTTTAACATCAATAAGTAATTTTATATATAATTCCATTATTAATATTTTGTAGTAGAATAAAATTATATTCCTTACGCGGACCCCATTTCTTTACCTTTATATTTTACTCTACTACGAATAATTGGTCTCATATTCGAGTTGTACTTTCTTGATCTTTTACATTCCTTTATATTTCCATAGACTCCGCCTTCTTCCCATCTCTTTTTTTATTTTAACTTATTTTTAATTTTTATTTTACTACAAAAATATCAATAATACTTGTATAGTTGTGTACATGTACACCTGTGTTCAACTTTTGTTTTAACTATCATCAAGTACGGTGATAGAATTTTCCCGTTGAGGGCGGTATAAAGTAAAGTATGCATTTTTTTAGACGGGAAAATAAAATATTCAACTTTTTAAATATTTTATGATTTACAATTATTTATTACAAAGACCGGAACAGTAATTGGAAATAATGGGTAGACGACAGTCGAGTATTGGCTGTAAATACTGTCCAATATGAACAAAACGGCATCATTAAAAAAAATACAATAAAACATGAATTATTTATTATTATGGATTATTAAATTACCAATTTTCACATATTTAATATATAGTTCAAATACAAAAGAGAATGGAGCAAAACGTTTGATCGCCATGGTTAAAGAAGAAACAATACGCTATGTTGTAAGTTTGAAATGCCTGAACGTTTCCCATAAAGGAATAACGCTAAAATGTTTAGAAATTAAATCAAATAATAAATGTTCCGTTTCCAACTGAATCAAAACAAAAAAAACGAGGTAATTTATTTTTAATTAAATATTTACTTTGTTCTTAACATTTTATGATGATTTTTTTTCTAATTAAGTTAGTTTGTCTTTCTAAAATTATTACTTTTAAAATTAAAAAAGCTGAACTAACAAAATAAGTTGATACAACTGAAACAGCTGTAGTAAAATAATCAGCTGATTCAACTGAAGAAAAGAAAGTGATTGGTTAGCAACTAAAGAATTAGGCACTAAAATGCTCAATAACCGCCATTTTTCTTGTAATAGTTTCCAAAATAGTACATTATTCTAAATATTGAAGTTGTATAAGTTCTATACAATTTAGCAGTAATTTACAATCGCCTTGAATCTTAAACTCTATCACTAAGACGTTTTCGCCACTATACACCGTATTATTAGATATTTTGCAAATGTCTGTTTCCAGAAATAAGGTACTCTTAAATTTATATTAATATAAATATAATATAATATAATATAATATATTAATATATTATAGATATACTATTTAGCAGTATCCGGCATAATATCTAAAATACAATATAGATTAATAATACTGCCTAATAATACCTATTAGTATATTGATTTTTTATTTAATAGATACTAGACTTATTCACTAATAAAAATTTTATGAATTTAATGTTCTGAAATCTGTGCTTGTCTAATGGTTTGTCCTTCCTGTATTCTACAGGATTCTGTCGGCGTTTTCTTATAAAATATAATTAAAATATAATTTATATTCAGTACCATTACTTTTATTATAATTTCGTTAAGTATATCGGTTTTGACTATAATGTTTATTGAGTTAGATTCGAGGTATATCATATTCGGTTCGATTCTAATACTAACCTAATTGAGGATGAGGGACAAGGTATCAGAAGCCCCGTTTTTATACTATAATTGAGAAAATATTGCTGATGGTAGACTGATGAGATTATTTAAATTTTAAAAATATATAAATTTATTTTCAAACAAATGATCAGACATTTTCAAGTAGCTGACCTGTAAATAGTTTATATTATAATGTTTAAATATTTTAAAATTTATACCATATTTTTAAAATGATAATTTAAATATTTATGCTTATGTCCCTGTTTATAATGTATTAAATTGTCTCTGCACTATGCATATTAACTGTAATAAAATCAAGAATAAATGTAGAAAAGTACAAACAATATAAAAATATAAGAATATAATGTAAACTATTGTCAAAAGTGTTGTTATATTGTACAATTTTATTGAATTTTATCAGTTACCTACATTGGAATTAATTATATAATAGCTTGAACTTAAATTACATTAAGTTGTGAGTTTTTTTTTTAACGCTAATTTATTTTAAATTCTTATTTAATATACAAACTGATTTAAGGTAGGTACTGTGCCTATTATATGTTTGTGAAGATGGTCTCATCATTTAATAGTAAGCGATTAATAGCAGATAGTGTTAGAAGTTTGAAATATTTCACAAAAACGTAAAACATTGGATTTTTATTAATTATTTCACTATTTGGCCCTGTTGTCATACAAATATGAGCTTCTTGTTAATTTAGAAGACATTTAGATAACAGTATTATTATACTTAACTATATTGTATTATGTAAAAATGTATGTAAATTTATGTTCGTGTAGAAAAATGTCGAAATGAAAATATTTCGAGGTACAAAAATGGCCTAAAGAAAAAAAAAATCAGAAAATTAGTTCGATAACAATTCAGTATACTTTTATTTTTAATAGTAGCATTCATTAAAATTAATAATCCAAAATTATACTATAATTATATTATTTTTCGTTATCTACAAATATTGATATTTACGTATATTATAGATTATTATTATCTTATTTCTCAAGTCCAATTTCGTTGAAATTAATTATTATAGTTGAAGTGGTATTGTCGAATAAAAATAAATATGTCTTGATGGTTCACATATACACAATATAAATAATTTTAATATCGTTTTGTTGTACAAAACATGTTTTATTTAATAGCGAGGCAGTTTCAAAAACTTTTATGGACTATTGAAATGCTTAATATATTATTATTGGTGTAATTACATTGCACTTACATTTAGTTTGATTTTATTTAATGTTATTTAGCTCTTTACATGTTTGTATGATTTGGATTTATGTATACTATTCATTATGTCTTAGAATGTAAGTCATGAATTGAATATAATTTTAAAATAGGTAAATGTTATTCACTGCGTCAATATAATTCTGGGATTTACTGTGAGATTCATACTATTATTATTATTATTATTATAAATTATTGTTTACAAAATTTTTTTGACTCGACCATTTTTATACGAGGCATATTTTCTATGGTCATTTTTGACATGGACATTATAACCTAGATTTATTTACAGGCTGATAACAACACGGTGGGTGGATGCATCAGATAACGGGTAAATGTAAACTGGGCCCACAATAATCTTTTTTTGTTGTTAACTCGGCCTAGAAATTGTAGGTAATAAAAAAGGTTGATTGTGAACTCGGCCTTAAAATTTTCACCGATAAACATATTGTATTGACAACAAATATATATTCTGTCATAACCGAATTAAAAAAAAAAAACATATAAACCGAATCCTATATTAAAATCAGCAGTCTATCATAAACAATTTCAGCTTCAAAATTTCAAAACAAAAATAATATAATTGTTGAAAATCACGTTTAAAAGTATAAAAATAAAGAAATATTATCAAATGAATACCTACCTCAAAAAATAAATTTGACTTACATTTTTACAATTATACTATTTAATAATTCTTTTATAACGAATTTTCATACTTTTTAATAATATGAAAATGAAAATAAAACAAAATAATTTTTGGAACATAATGAAAATCATTGTCTCCTCGTGGTGTTTTCTGGGCAATGCTTAATAATTCTCAAAAATATTATAAGATAATTACTAATTAAATCTGAGAAGATCTGGGCATTATTTTTACTCGGGCCGAGTTTACATGTCAATAATTTTTACCTGAAATAAAACCAAGCAGAGTTTACTATATAGATATTTTAAACCTTTTTCCTCGGGTCGAGTTTGCGATTACCTCAGACAATTACTATAGCGGAATATATAATAATATAGCAGTATAGTTTTCTTTTCATTTTAGTTTGTCTTACAATGTGAAATTTTAAACTGTAAAAAGTACAAGTGGCCACTTGATGTAATAGCTATTATAATAAGACGATGGTTCTTTATACATATACGTGGGCCCAGGGGCCTTGGTTCCCTTCATTCCGGGCCTTATTGCATACAAACCTTGAACAGGAGCGTAGTATCGAATTTTCACGGATATAAATTTTTTATATTATAATTTCTATTTTTAAATTACCTAGCTGTATTACTACACTTTCACCCGGAGTTAAGATTAATCTATCTTTATTTTTATCGTTTTCCGTTTTGCTTCAATTAAAATAATATACAATGCAAATACGATGATACAATGATTAATTTAATAGATTTTTAATTCTTAATTCTAGACATATTTTCGACGTAAACACAAAAAAACTGGAGACAGATTTAACGAATGCTTTAAAGCCAACGTAAATCAATTAATATCGATAAGATTAGGCTATAATATGCTTTATTTCAATCAAAAATATCTCCAGAACTCAAATAGAAAATCATAAAAGTATATAATCATTGTAATATTGTATTCATAAATATTTGATTTTATATTTGTTAACATTTTTATATTCCATACTTCTACTGATTTATTATTGTAGTAAAATTTAATCCAGGGTTTAAATCAAAAGAAATAATAAAGTTTACCGTTAAAGGAAATTTAACCGTTATCCAAATTTAAACATTATTAAATTTAAGTGTTTAAACGTTTATTACATTTTCCGTTTAATGTTATGAACAATTTAGTGTTTTATGTTTAAACGTAAATTAAATTAGGTAGTGTATAACATTTGAAACTTCGAAGGTTTTTTAAATTTTGTATTTAGTTTTTAATGCTTTGCAGAATTACATATTTAGAACTTAATGTTTGTTCAAAATTTTCATTCAAGCATTGTATATAGACTTGTAAAAAATACTTTCAAAAAAATATTAAGATACTCTCTTATACTGGTGTTTGCATAAAATAAGTATTAAATATACTTTTAAATTACTTGTGTAAAAATATATTTTACTAATACTCACAAAATATTTGAATACAAATACAAGTATTTTTTTAAAGTTGTAAACTAGGTACATGTTTATCAGCATATTTATTATGTTACTACTTGACATACACTTTTTACAATTTAATAAATACTATGTCTGATTTAGAGGTAAAAATATGTATATTTATATATATTTCGTTTTCATATTTTGCAACTAATATTGATATGGTTAAGAAACAAAATGATAAATAAAAAGTTATACCTATTAACTATTTTAAAAATTTTAGATTTTCATTTTTCTTAAAAAAATCCTATACAGAATTCTATCTTCGTTACAACAACAACATTATTCATTTTATTGATTGTCAAATTTTTGTGAAAAATAATTAATAATGCAAGCTTTTTGGTATTTAAATATAATTTATGAAATTTTGTTAAAAATACTTTTAAAAAGTATTTAAGTACAAGTATCCAAATATTTGTACTCGAATACTTTAGAAGACCGATCGTAATTTGTACTTAGTCGATCTGACGACGTATTTTTGATCCGGTCATATAGGTTCCATGTCTGTAATATCCGGGTCGCTGTAAATTGCGTCCCATTTTTAATTTTTTATGTAAATTGCGGCCCGAATGTATTTTGTACATACGTAAATTGCGACCGGGTATATTTTATATATACGTAAATTGCGGCCTGGGTATAATTTTGCCTGCCTAAATATTTTTTATTCATACGTGAATTACGTCTAAGGCTTTTTTTGCAAAATCAATATTTTCTTTCTAATTTTTCAGACTTAGGACTGGCAATATAATTATATAAATATTAGTATGATTAAAAATATTGGTTTTGCTGTTTTTTCGTTTATAATTAAAAAATATATTATTAAAAGTAAAGTTTAAAGTGTCTGTAAAAATATGTATGAATAAAAAATCTATTATTAAAAATTTGTAAGAAAATTTCCGCAAATAATCTAACCTAGTAATTATTTTTTACTTGCATTTCATATATTTTGTCATGCATTAATGTTTCTTTTTTAGTCATTTTTTTACTTTTTATTCCCTGATTTCTCAATGTGATATACGTATCACATTGCACGTTTTTTTTTAAATGTCAATGAAATTGAATATATTTGGGTGTGATGAATTGAATGAGCTGTTTAATTTTTTATGAAATGATTCACAAATATTTGTTGTAATTATAATAGTATTATTGTTTTTGTAATAATTACTTAACCTCAATTTTGTATTTTCCTGTACCAACTTTGATCAAGGTGAAATCTACACCCTTTTACTTCAATAGAAGGCCAAACATGTCTTGCATCATTGTGAATAGCCTTTTCAAAATCGGCATAGAATCGAATAGGACTGAATTGTATGTTATTTTTTTTATACTCTAACTAAATGTTAAAATACCTGTAAATAGTGTGTAGTCTTCGAAGGTCGTAAAATATAAACAAGTGGAACATAAGACTGATTTATTGTACAATGAACGGTAAATAGTTTATGGTATAATTTCAAACAACTTTTGAATGTACCATCTACAAATATAGTATCCGAATTGCATAGCACTTTTAAATAGCTTAATGTAGAGAAACCTACTATATATGTTTCCTTATTATTAACTAACAAAATATTTTCATTTTTATTTGTTTTAAATTCCTTGTTGTCAAAAATATTGTGTAATTCCAAAAAAAATGACTAATGATTTTGGTAGTATAGAAGCCGGACATTGTGTAAATTTTGTTTTATTAATTTTATGTCTTGAGTAATTAAAAATTCAGAATGAATAATTTTAGATGGCTTGGTAAATATATTGTCAACGGCTTTTCTTTTTAAATTGTTGTTGTAAAAAGTTTCTGTTGATTTATTATTTGTTCCAAAATTTTAAAACGACTGTTATCTTTAGAACTATCCATGTACATATTATTATCATTAAATTTCAAAAAACACTTACACGTTGAAACACCAACATTGAATATCATTTTTTAGCAGTTTGTGAAAACGAAATTTGTAACCATTAACTACTTTCAACGTTTTATTCATTTCGCTTTTCATAACGTCCATATTTATTAAATTGAAAAAAAAATGTAAACTGTAGAGCAACCGTAAAACCTCGTGCGTAAGATCTTCGATCAAATGCACACCGGTTGCTAGTAATATTATATTACAGAATATATTATTATCTACGTATTATTATTATTAATCAAAGTTTAATACTTATAATTAAACTGTACAGGAGCCGGAAATCGGAATATCCCAGGTCGCAGTTTAAGTATGTTTAAAAAGTATATGAATCGCAATTTACATAGTATATGAATATGACCTTTTTTTTTTGGGGGGGGGGGACAATTTACCGTTTCCGTAATATTCGACACAGCGTTGATAATAAATTATAATACTATTTACAGAGACATTATTAATCATAAATATTAAAAACTGTTTACTTTTGTAAGAAAGCTTATTAATAGTTTATAATGCGTATTTTTGTTTGATATATTTAAACTTTCTTTTAAATTTAATGTATTTTGATTTAACGTAATTTAATGATTTAAATCACTCATCATATCAGTTTTACAAAAATTATTATGTTCCAATCATATATTTTACTGATGATTATAAATCTTTTTGTTTATCTGACAATGTATGTTATGTTTCAATCGTTAAACGTTCTCTCATACATCATTCGATATTAGTCGTTAACTGTTTAACGTTTATATTCCATTATCAGTTATCGATTTTAATCGTTTTTTTTTTTTTTTTTTGAAAAGTCGAATGTTATACTTGTTATACACGTTATACACGTTTTTAAACCCAGGTTTAATCTGTGACCAATGGCAAACATTTAAGTAAACAAAAAAAAAAAAAAAATTCATATGTAAACCACCCTATTGAAAACTTATATAGAGGTTGAACAAATACTCTATAAACACACTCTGAGTCTCAAGAAAATGATTGATATGAGACTTTTATTAAAAACAGTCTAGTAATTTTTGAGTCTATAAAGGACAAACAAAGAAACATTAATTAACATTAATTATAAATATAACAATATGGATTACAGTGTAAGAAAGGGATTTTTGATTTTTTTTTCCATTCGTTCCGTATTTTACGGGATTGGATTATAACTTTTGAATTTTTGAGGAGCTACGTCATCACTCCTTCTGATTAATTTACATTTATATAAATTATTATAAGTAAAGACATGATTTAAGATATCCCGTATTTAAAAAAAAAATCTGAGATCCCTAGATTACACACACACACACACCTTAGAAAATATCAGGCTAGGAGAGCTGCGCCACTGTTATGTGACTAAAGGCCGGTTTTATATGCATTTTTAATTGAAAAATATGCTTTTAAAAAGCACAAAATGTGCAAAATTTTTATTGTATTTTATAATTTTGCATCGTAAATTATTTACTAATCTTATTAAAATTTGTATAAACAAAAAGCAAAATGTATAATATACGTATAGCACACATATGTAGTGGTACAAAAATGTAACATTGTATTTTTGTTAGTGAATACGGACATTTAAAATTGTGCCTGGGTTAATTTTTTCATTTGATTTTTAATCATTAATACATTTTGAATTAATCCAGAGGGAAATCAAAGAACACGTGTACACACATACACATATATTAAAATATACTTTACGCATAAAGGATTTTGTTTTGTGTGCGTTACATTGATGACTATAATAATAGATGTTTGTTTGACGTCAAAACACCGTCCTTGATACACTCGGCTTTCAAGTTTTCGATAAGCGATCAGTTTCATTATTACCATAGTAGTAAGTATATTATGCAACTGCGTAATTTTAGACGAAAGTAATCATCAACAGAAATCGTGTTCAAATAATTAATTAAACCATATTCCCAAAGTAAATATGTTCCGAAATTCATTAACACAGTTATGGTATTGTATAACATATACATTATTATATTATTATTATGTCAATTCCATCGAAATCGGCACCCCTATCCGCCCACTGTTTGATCTTTGATATTATACACAATGCTATTTGAAATCATGTTCAAAAACAGCAGTGGAATTTACGCGGTGCGGTAGTCTTTGCTTTTGTGTTGCGAGAACTGCCGTAGGTGCTCGAAATCCATTTAAACAGATTCAGCGACTTACGCCCATATCGTTTATAACCCTAGAAATAATTCTTTGGTTAATATAAATGTTGACGCTTGGCAGTCAATAATGGGTAATGTTAATTAACGTTAAATTATAAAGGGTATTGTTAGTTCTCTACAGCACTGTGATGACGGACGGAGGTGTGTATACGCTCAGACATTGTTGATTACCTAATAATAATTTAAATTACAGTGGGAAACAAGCGGAAATTCCACCAAGCTAAAACCAATCAGACCGAAAACCCTATTAAAAATCAAATTTGAATTGTTATATAATATTATTGTAAAATTATTTGTTATTTTTATTAGGTACAAGTTTTTACAGTACTACATTATGTACAAAACTATCATAGTGTACGATGTACGATGCCATGACGACAGACAAGTAGTAATAATTTAAGTTTATATTATAAATCTTAAAGGTGTCATTATTAAGGAGCAATATTTAGGCAATTCGCATTATTTTCTGCTAGAGTTTTTTTTATTATACTTATTTTAAATATGATAAAATTATTAACGCAAATATGTATGCACAATCCAAAGATAATAATTATTTACTTTAATACAATATTAAAAGCAATTTTTTTTTTTATAAAAGTTGTAATAATATATTATGTTAATAATTTAAAAGAAGTAATTCGCGGCACCTCTAAAATTGGTCGAATCCTTTTCTTTTTTTTTTTTTTTTTTGACATTTATTCGAATTCGAACCACAATTCTTAAGCATTATTAGAATTAGGACATTTTTTTTACCATTACATTTTTTGCTCAAAACACTGTTTACAGGATATAAACTCTCGCGCCTCGCGGAGTTATCTTATTTAATTCATTTTTTTTTTTTTTTTTTAGAAAACAGACAATTTTCTACAGGACGCATTGAATTTCGATTTTTGATTACGTAGTTTAAAACAAAAATAATCAAAAAAAAACAATAGCTTATGAAAATTGGTCACATTCATAATCGTATTATATGGTTTTGAAATAGAATTTTGAAAATCTGAATCTAACGCAACCTGTAAGAAATATTTTTCATTCAAACATAAAAAAAAAAAATTTAAATAATATCAGTTTACGAGGTGTTAGAAATTTTCCTGTAAGGCATGTTTTTGATAAAAAAAAATAATAGGTCACATGCGGGCCCCTTACATAAATGGTATTGATAATTATTGCAAAATATGTAAAATCATAGAATGTCACTCAATCATTCCATGTAAAACATAATAAACAATATTATTAAAAATTTAGTTTAAATTTAATTTAACCAATAGTCGTGGTTCTGAAGGACTCAAATATATGTAAAAAAAAAATACCGAAATAATGAATGTTTCTCGTTACAAGAATTATTCAGAAGAGAATACAATTTTAAAGTATATATGGTAAAAACTGTTTTGTCAGCATCCTTCTTTTAGGACATTGTGAAAACGCCAATGATAAAAATAATAATTATTAAATGTTAAAAAAAATAATATTCTACATACCTAGTGATGTATCTACATTACCTAATACAACACGCCGTGTAACACACCATGTTAACAAACAACCAAGTCTATAAGGGTATAAAAGTTAATTATTTTTAACAGAAAAAATTCCGTTTTATTTAGGTTTTCGTGAATAAAAAAATATAAACGTCAATTTTAAAAAGGTGGGCAAGTGGGACGTGGGTATCGCTCTGCTGTACAGTAGGGTTGAGTAGTAGTTGAGTGGGTTACTGTAATGGATGTGCTAAATTTGAATTCAATGATTTAAAATCATTGCATATGAAAAACGATTTTGAGCGATGACGGTCTATCGGCCTAGGTTACTAAGTATATTTGTTAATATTATTGTTATTAAAGTAAATTATTTTACTATAAGTAATACAGTAAGTTAAATTAACTTTTGTCGAAAACATTGCATTTGAAAAATAAATGTTATTGCGTATATAAATATAATGATATAATTAAAATTGTCAAATACCTCATAGTTTTTAACTACGAAATAATTTGCAAATTTTCGTGATTTTAAAAATTTTATGAAAATATGAATTTAGTATGTCTAATAAAAATAAACTAGGTATATCAATATATTTTTATATTTTTTTGTTACAATATAAAATATTTATATTACAAACTATTTTCAAAAATAAAATTGAGGAGACTTGTATTAAATTTCAAGTTTTTTGACGGAATGAACATTTTTTTATTGACAATAATAAAAGATATAAAATTTCTTGTCTGTAAAACGTTCAAAAAAATTTAATATACATAATACAGTGAAACTTCGGTATCTCGAAGTCGTAAGGGACCAAAAAAAAAATTCGACATATCAAAATTTCGAGTTAGCGAGGGAATTTAAAACATAAATAAAATTTGAAATAAAAATGATCGGGACTGAAAAAAAAATTCGACATACGGAAACTTCGAGATACCGGAGTTCGAGATACCGAGGTTTCACTGTATATTGAAAATGTATGGTGTATAAGAAATGCTAATGTAAACATTTGGTGAAAGTTGCACGAACCTACGGTTATTATGTTTTGTGTTACACCAGAAAACAAAATCGTTATTGTCAAAAACTGATTTTGCATAAAAATGCCCATTTTCCTTAATTTTTTTTTTTTTGTTTTTCTATTTGCTTTTGAAAACTTTTGAGAATTTTTACTTTTGACCGTCAAAAGTACCAACTAGATTCATTTTCCTACCATAGTATATTATGTTGATAAATAAAATCAAAGCATTTTTCTGCCTCAAAAATTGATGAGAAAGAACAAAACACACACACACATCATTGTAAAATCAATACATCTAAAATGTCAAACTGAAATTTTATGGTAATTTATGAAAATAACAATAAATAAAAAAACGATCATTTTGTTTTAATTTTATCAATTTTTACAAATAAAATGCTGATGTTTATTGTTAGGAAACTTAAAATTATAGTTTATTTAATCATAAAACTATACCTTAATGTGCTTCTAATCGGTCAAAAAAAAAATATCGTTCTTAAAAACTCTTCGCTGTGACAAGATTGTTCGATTTTAATGCTGAGAACTGTTGAAGCATTTTTTCAAAGTTTGAATTTTTCAGTTTTTGCAACATTTTTCTTCAATCATATGTATTGAAGAAATTCATATTTCTAAAAAAAATCCTCTACCGTTCTTTAGAGAAAGTGTTAATAAATATTAAGTTTTTTACAGAACTAAAAGCGCACCAGTCTAAGTCTTTTCTAATTTTGTCACAGCCATGGTATGTCACTGCTCGAAAAGTAACCGAATACTTTTTCCTAATTTAATATACTGACATTATCAGCCTGCGAGTGCGAGAACACAATAACGCTACGTCCACCAAACACTAAAAAATGTAAACGTCAAAATAATAATTTATAATATCATAAATTATAATTATATTTATGTTATAATTATTAATGTTCATTTACAGTCGCACACATTGATATTGATCTGGATGTACCTGCCACATAATTTGCCTAATTCTTAGTCCTCGGAGAATGCTCGACTGAAATCCCCTTAACCATTTTAATCTATCAGTTTAATTATCATATTATATTATGACGGCCCACAGACTTTATGTTGATGAATATTGTTCGAGCAATTCATCGTATAAAAATACATTCACCCGATATTTCCGGAGAGAGAAGCTAAGAGGTACCTCTTATAAGTGCATTCAAGCAGCCACTGCTTTATATGCTTTATACTGCTTTATATTATATGAGATTATATTATAATATCATTACCAGCTTGAGCTTTGACATACTATTATAGGTCGATCTCCCTGTACCTAGTTGGTAATAGAATTAGATTATATTAATATTTAATATATGTATAATTGATTTATTAAATATTGATCAAAAGTATTTATATGCTGATAAACATAATGGTTTTGTATTTGACTTGTCTGTATAACTAATCAGTTTTTTTGTAAACCATTTGTATAATTAGTACAAAACAGAATATAATAATCTGTGTATTACTAAGTGTTATTAAATAATGACTGTAGTACTATACTATCTCTCTATTATTTGTATTAATGTTTATTTTATATAATTAATAATAACCATAACCAAGAAAAAAATTTCCATCTAATAAAACTATTTAAAATACATTGATATGAATTAATTATCGTTTAGAGATTATTGCTTTCAGAATCATTGTACAACGATTGACCATTTTCATAAACTCATATATATATAGTGTATTGTCGACAAATACATAGGTACATCCGATTGTCGGCATTTTTATCGTCGAATCGTTTTCAAATATTCCAAAAAACATAATAAGCGTACACTAAATAAATATACATAGGTAGGTATACAGCTCATAATATTTATAAGTTTAGCCATTAATATGATGCAATATCAAATTCATATTTAATTTACTATTGTATGGAAAGTAAGATAAATAAAAATGTTTACATTCTAGATTAATTTTATCTGTATTCATATTTAGGGTGGCCAGATATAAATATAAAAATACGGAACTATTTTTTTTTTCATGTTTACAAAGATTAAACATTTATTTTTAATAAAATAATACAATATCACCATTTATTGAATAACAAATTCTTTAAACAACATAACTGAGGGTTAAAATAAAAATAAAGAATGTCTTTTTTAGTAGGTATTCACATAATGATGTTAATATGCTTAACTGCAACTGGTGTAGAAGTATTGATGCATATTTTTCGTCTAATATTGCAGCCGTAATTTTCTTTAGTCATATATTTTTTCTAAGTAATGGGTCATGTTTTTAAAAAGGAGAAAATTAAGCGTCCCGAATGATTTTGGACAGTTTTTTAAAATATGGGACTAAGTTCAGCTACCCTATTCATATTGATAATTTATTTTCCTATTACAAGTACACTCTAGTTGTAGTATGTTGAACGGTATGTTGAACTCCTTTTTTGAAAAACATTGCATAATAGCTTATTTTATTAACCAATATAATAGCATTATAATGCATATTAATTGTTATAAGCTTGTTTTAAGCACTGTTCGAATTGGGTGGAGGACGCATTGGTCCAAAATTAGTTTTTGATTTTAATTAGTACTTCCGTACTATGTTTTCCTAAAAGAACGCATGGATACGCGGTATTAAAATATTAAATGCCGATGAAATATTTATTTTGTGTATTTATTCAATTTTATAAAATATTACCCATTATCCAACTCATAATTGAAAAATTATGTTTTTTTTTTTATCAAAAGTTATTTAATTATCAAATTATAATTATTTAATTATTAAATTTATTTGTTTAAAATATAAAAACTGCATGTTTTTATAAATAATAGCGAATCTTTATAAAATTATAAATTTTCAAAAACTGTTTTTGTTGTTAACATGTAATTAATATACTATTTTAATGTTACTATTATTTATTTAGTGTTAAAAAAAGGGAATTATTTTTATTAATTTTGTTATATACGATGTACCTTTATACGTTTTTAATTTGAATAGGAACTATAATAATGATTTTTTTCTTTTTAACACAACCAGGAAAAAAATTATCAGCACTTAGTTAAAAGTAATATATATTAGGAATTTTTTTTAATTTAAAATACGGTGATAGTAATTAATGCTGATGCGGGGTTAGTGTTAAATTAATGTTCAATGAAGAACGCTGTATATTCAATTTCTATTTGAGTTTCCTTTCTTATAATTTATTAATTCAAGCACTAATTATAAGTCAATACTAACGTTTAGTATAGAACGAAGTCGATGTGAACGGTAACGTATCATTCGTATTGAGTAACACGCTTTAAAACATGAAATAATTATCAAAGATAGTTTTCGATCAAAAACACTTTTATTTAATTTAAGTACATTAATCGAAAAATATAATACTTGGTCCGTACTACAATATGGTTGCTTCACTCGCAACAATCGTTATACCTGTCGAAATACACGACAGTCGTGGGACTCTTCTGTAATGTGAGGATCAATTAACAAAAAAATCATCTGGATAAAGAAAATGATAACTATAATTTATTTTATCTAACTTTTCGGACAATTCTGGAAAATGTTTGCAAAAAAATTATGTTGTGAATTTATCTCTAAAGGTAAAAAAATAATTATCTAGATGAGTCCTAACACTGCTATGCGTGAGCACGCGGTGGTGTTATTTGAAACATTTAATGGCGTCTCGGCATATAATAAAATTCACGACATGACCTAGTTATTAAAGAATTTGCTTGATCGCTAAAATATTATCACATCGATATTACATATTATGTAAGTACGTATATAATTTATAAATGACGAATATCTACACACATGACAAATGTATTATGGTGTACTTAAAAAAATAAAAAAAAAATTTAGTAGAGATCTTAAAATTGGTTTGAATATTTTAAACATTTTATTGTATAATAAACAATGATGTTATGCTCTATATTATAGAAATGAATAATATAGGTAGATAATAAAAAAAAATTCAAGTAAATCCCATCAAATAGAGATATTTGATGAAAAATTCAATTCTTTAGAGTTATTCGTTTTTAAATTACAACAAAAAGCAAAATTGTAGATTTTTTTTCAAAAACTAGTTTTGTGTAAAACTCTAATTTTTCCCTATTATTTTTTCTGTTTTTGAAGAATTTTTGTACCTTGTACAACAATTATTAAAACTAAAACAAGAATCATAGAATGATCTTAGTATCTATTTTGAACATATTTTTAAAAAAAAGATTGTGAACCGGTCAGTATTCAAAATAAATTGTTTTCATACATAACATCTATTTCGGGTAAGACGGGTTATATATTTTAAAAATATTTAATATATAATGTGTTTATTTTTTTTAGAATACTTATTTCTGCTATTTGTTTATTATTTTTTATACGAAACTTTTTTTCATTGCATGAAATTACTACAGCCATACGTTTTATTGTGGGGGGGGAGGGGGAGCGTGTATGTGTGTATATAGATGTTTTATCTATTCATAAAAATATCAGAAAAAGTATTTTTGATCAAATTCAAGCCAAAAACAGAAAAAACGACATAACTTTATTGATTAAATCAACATAATTCTGAGAGTAAGTTATTGGGGTGTCATAAAAATAATATAAATGTATCACGATTGTACCTATTCGTATAGTATATTATATATATATATTAACTTATAACTTTACTAAACGATATTTTGGTCAATTGATGAATAATAAAAGAAATATTTTTTCATCTATCAAATGCTTATTATTGTTCTAAATCACGTATTTTCGCGAGCAGCGGATATCAATCATTTTATTATATAAATAACCAGAATCGGAGCTTGAATTAGAAAAGTAAGAGAAATACTACTAAGAGTATATTAAATTAACGTCCCTGGTAATGACTGAACAACATAATTAAATAATTCAAACAGTGCACTCTAAATAAAATAAATTCAATCAATAAAATACCAATCAATTATTTTTTATGTTGAATTATAATTACTATCGTTATTAGTAATTACTTATAAAAAGTAAAAACTACGTTGTCATTTTTAATATTTAATAACACAGCTTTATAATTATAACATTATAAACGTTAAACCAACATGTTTTTAAAAAACAATTCACAAATAAGACATATCCGACTACCATTCAAGTATAAATAATTAGTATTTATTTACTATTATACAATCACACTTTTTTTAAAAATAATTACTGTAAGCTATTCGCGTTATATATAGTCGTTGAACGTAACGCTATCACGTATTTGATAAAATTAGATCAATAATAATAATAATAATAATAATGATATTATTATTGATGCTATGTATGATCAATGATAGTAGGTATATTGTTTGCTAAGGAGAATAAAATCTATATTGTACAAATTATCAAATCAAATAATACTATAAAGAGTCGTACTATTTTTTCTACTTCCGGAGTTATACTTAAATTTAATTAGGGATTGTAAAAACATAAACCTTCCCCCTCCCCCATAACAAATTGTGCATCCAAATCAGACTTATTACATATTAGTTTTGACTTCGTTAGTGTTTATTTCTACTTGTTGTCCCATCGCTAAGCTTTACTTGTAAAAAAGTTATTAATCTAAGCTCACTAGGAGTTTCTCTGGAAATCCAAAAACTAGAACAGCCCTTAGATGTAGAGCCCAGAGTTGTATCGAAAACCATTTACGGTTAATATGTAAAAATGATCTACAGTTATTCCTCATTACACCTTTCGTATAGGTGTCTTTTAATTATTTCTCGTAGTTTTTTTGGTTCAAGCCAGTGCCACAACTACAAGAATAAAGGGTCCGTGTGCGGTAATTATATGGATCCCTTCTTAGATTAATTTTTTTGCAAGTCTCACAATATATAAGTACCAACTTTTTTAGGTTTTCAAACACGTTTTACTTCTGTTTGTTTATATTTATAAATAAAATATATTATTTTAGAATTAATTTTCATAATGTCATCAAAGAAATAATAATTGTTATACTTATCATCTATGGCAGGGATGGGCAACTCAAAGTTACTAGAGGGCCAATTTTTAGAAAATTAAAATCTAGCGGGTCAGAGCATGGAAAGCAAAAAAAAAAAGGTCATTCAAAATGTACATTTTAAATAGCATTTATTTTGTTTATACTGTAATAATAAAAAAAAAGGTTATTAAAAATAGATTTTGCTATTTCGTTAGAAATTATATATGAAGCCAATAAACTTGATTGTTGTGAAGTTGTTGCTTTTGTCATCACATTTTGTTGTGATTGAAATTTTCTTTTGAGATCAATTACAACACTCTCTCTTGCATCACCAATGTATTTTTCATATTTGGACAAATAATTTGTCATGTAATGTCTTTTTAAATTATATTCTTTTAAGACCGCAATAACGCTTAAACAAACTAGACATTGAAGTTTTTTTTGTTTGTTAATGATAAATAAATAGTCATTCTCCCACGAGGTGTTAAAAGTTCTATTTTCATCATCAATTTTACGCTTTTTTGCGGACATTATTAGGCACTACAAAAACACGAAAATAATAAATTCAACGACAGCACGACACGAATGATACGAAGAAACTGATATAATTAAATAGGTCGGTACAAACAGCTATGATTAAAAGCTATACGTATACATACGTGTGTATATACTATAACTTATATTATGACATTTATACATTTAACGATGTTCATTATCAGATAACAATTATACGATAAGACAGACTCAGATGGAGTATAGAGTATAGAGTCTATACATTATAGATTATAAAGTATAGACGAAAAACTTTAAAATTGTATGATGCAATTTGAAAATGTAGCGCGGGCCAGATAAAAAAGGCACGCGGGCCGCCAGTTGCCCATCCCTGATCTATGGTAAACGAGGAGATTATAAAATATAAGACTTACATATAATCAAATAATAAATGGACGTTGGACTTACATAAATATTTCAAACATTTCTAATATTATGTACAAACATTTTTTATTTGCGGACTACAGATAAATTTAATACTTTTATTACATTATACTTTAAAATTAATATTTAGTGTTTTTACGATGTAAGAAAAGGTAGATAAATTTACAAATAGAAAAATAAAATAGATTCTTACATCGTTACTACTTAGTAACTTGGTAACGAGTGGTTTCTGGTTAAAGTAGAATGTAGAACATAAATGCCATAGACGACCGAATTTATTTAACATTAAACACTTAACAGTTGACTGATGATACTAGGAAGTTCATTACGTCAATATTATACTATACACAATAATCAAAAGGTACAATCATTAAAATATATATTATATACATACCAATACCAGCGACCATTCATTAAGATGTTAAACATTTATAAAAATAGGCCTCCAGAGCTCAAACAGTAAACACAACTAAACAGTGGTCGTCGTATCAGTGGAGCTTCAATATTATTCTAGGTATCTATATATACAGTGTTGGTCTAGCCCATTCTGCTACCCGGTGACTGTTGGGGGCCCAAGGGTATTTTTTAATATTGTGGGGGGGGGCCCATTGCCAAAATATGGAAAACGTATAATTAAATCATTTAAAGTGGGACTTTTAAATTTTTTTTTGAATAAACCACAACGTTTGGTGTATCCAACACATTGTACATATTATTCAAATGCGTTCTGATGTACTTCGTGCATACACATTTAGTGTGAACGAGTATTTTAAAAACTAAAATTTGATGTTCGATAAGCCATTAATATATATCTGTATATAGATAGATAATTTATTTTGCTGTTTGTTGAAGAAACAACATTCAACTTATAAACAAAGATGAAATTAATATATGTTAGGATCTCCACTTTCCAACAATAAATTAAAAAAAACTACTATTTTTATAATAATTTATACTTCATTTTTTTATGTTATTTATGCTATTTATGATTATTACATTTTTCCTATTTTATGTGTACAATTTAACAAAAAAAAAAAAATATGTAAGACTTGTTGGTTATAATTTTTATTTTTTAAATAATTACAATTACAAATAGTTTTAAATAATTTTATAGTAAAATTTGTAGTGTTTGCTTCAAGCTGGGCCCGTGGGTCTATGTAAGCTTCGGGGCTCGTGAGCGCGGCACGCTCTGCACACTCGGTTTTTGCGGCACTGGTTCAAGCAACTTAACTGTAGTTTAATTTTTATAATTTATATAATCAAATTTTGAAAATCAAAATTCTCAAATATACGTTTTTATCCACAAAAAACTATGATAAATAACTAAAGGGTGACTATGAATCATTTTACATATCCCAAAAAAATCTGTATATCGAACTCTTCAAAAACCAAATCAAAAAAATTGTGAAAAAAATAATCAAAGAAATACTACTTGATTCAAAAGCTTGCAATTCGCAAAATAGACTTCCAAATTTCAAAACATTTAAACACTTATTAACCTATTTTATTTTATAGGTTCGATTTGTATTTTATTACCGAACACTTCTCAGTATAAATATAGATATTTAAGTATTTTAAAGTTGTAGAGTTTTAATAAGTTATACCTAAATTATATTTAAATGTTCACAGTCAATTTTTCTAATGGTGGTAATTACACTATGTCCAAGGGGAAATGCTCCCCTTGAAGGACACCGATTTTACCGTATTACACATCACAAGGATATTAAACAGTCATTGTCCAACAATTTGTCTCCCACACAAAGTTTTTTTCTGTATTACATTTCACAGAGATATTTCAAAATTTTAGTATACCATTTTCAACTACCTTACCTATATATTTATGATATACTTTTTGAAAAAGTAATAAATATAATAATTTACATGCACGCCGATAAGTAACTTTTACAATAATTAATAATGTAGGCTAATTAAATGTTATTTATTTGAAAAGAACAAATACTATTGTAAATATAATAATAATGGTACAAAGCATATGTAAAGTAATATATACCAGTTTTATTACATTATTTTAAATATATATTAATAGGTAATTCTACATAAGACTTCTACAAATAAAATATGTGCTGCACTATTTAACAAAGATAATTAAAAAATATTAATAATCATATTTTTATAAATTAATTAGATAGGCAAGTATATATCTATTTTGTTTCACCATTTATCTTACTTCTCTATAAATATAATTTTAATTTTAAAATAAAAAACAAGATTATATTATTATTATACTAAATCTAAATAATGTGTAGTATAGTATATATTAGCAGAATTAAAAATTATTATAATAAATAGGTAATAGTTTAAATATAATAATTTACATGCATGCTGATAAGTAACTTTTACAATATTTAGTATTGTAGGTTCATTAAATTTTATTTATTTGAAAAGAATAAATACTATTGTAAAAATAATAATAATAGTACAGAGCATATTGAAAGTAATATATGCCAGTTTTATTACATTATTTTAATTATATCTTCATATATATATTAATTATATTAATAATAAAATATATATAAAAAATAATAATAATTAATAATATATATAATATATGCATATATATTTATTTTTTTTATTATTTTTTCATATTTTATATTTTTTTTTATTTTTATATTTATATTTTTTATATCTTATGTAATTCTACATAAGACTACTACTAATAAAATATGTGTTGCACTATTTAACAAAGATTATTAAAGAATATTAATAATTATATTTTTATAAATTAATTAGATAGGCAAGTATATATCTATTTTGTTTCACCATTTATCTTACTTCTCTATAAATATAATTTTAATTTTAAAATAAAAAACAAAATTATATTATTATTATACTAAATCTAAATAATGTGTAGTATAGTATATATTAGCAGAATTAAAAATTATTATAATAAATAGGTAATAGTTTAAATATAATAATTTACATGCATGCTG
>JACXSJ010002761.1:0-37309 GCA_014851325.1 Pentalonia nigronervosa
TGTCCACCTTTCATCTTCAGTGGGCAAGTTTTTCCGCCATCGGCCGGTGATCGACGCTGATATTTCGGATAGCTGTCATTTCCTAATTGAGTGTTTTTCAAAAAGTCTTTTGGAAATGCCTTGGTACATTTTCCATCTTTCGTACATGATGCTTTAGGATTTAATCGACCGCAGGGCCTATGAATCATATTTTTTCGAACGATATTGTATAAAATAGGATCTTCTTTTATTTTAAGCTTTTATTTTCCATGGAAAGAAAGTTTTTACAGTATTAAAATTAATAGATAGATGGCGCTACTGGCAAGATATTAGATATTCGATTTTTCTAATATTCTGCACAATTTTTCATACTCACTCACCTTTTAAACCTTCACTGGACTTCCACAAATAATTTAAGACCAAAATGAGCTAAATAGGTCCAGCCGTTCTGGAGTTATAACGTAACAAAGTTTCCAATTTCACTTTTATATATATAGATAAAGCGGAAGGTATATTATATAATATAAATACACACAGTATTACATACTTATTTTTTGTGCATAACATAAATCATCGTTATTTAGAATTGGATTTGTTCATCGAATCTCGTAAAAATGGTTCTAACTCTCATCTAAACTTGAAATACTTAGGCAAAGATTCGTATGTATGAAATATAAAATAGTAAAATAATATGCACTTAAGACTGTTAAAATATACTTGGATATGCAATAAAAATATAGTCAAATATGCATACTTTATCAGACCGATATTATTCAAACTATCATCAAGTGCGACATATTTTTAAAACCGATTGAAAAAAGTCATATGCATTTATGTATGCTAAATCACTTTTGTTTGTGTTTCACTTTATTGTTGTATCGCCCTAACTGAGTCACGCCAGCTTAAACCTACGAGACCTTACTTTCGTACACTCTGAACTAATAACTATAGTTTATTAATTAATTTGGCTCAGCTGTGTTAACTTAATATTTGAGGTACGACGGCATACAATTACAGTTCTGCGCAAGTTTCTTTTAGACCTTATGACTATTATGATATATATATATATATACCCGGCGCTGCAAAGTCATGAAGGAGGTAGGTACATCAAACGACTGTAATAATATCCAAACACTGTTAATAGTCGGATTAATACTCAGTTAGTAGTTTTATTTTTACCAAAATCACCAACATACAAAATATATGCACTTAGCCCAACTTGCTACAGTCGTACGGCCGTCAGACCTAAGGTCTTGTCAAGATTCACAACAGACCAGGGCTTGCAAACGTTTTAGTAACGTTATGATTATAATGTTTTATATGACAAGTAAACGATTGCAATTTGTAAACGTAATCAAAACGGTTAACAAAAATAATTAAATACCACAAAGCAAAACACAACGATTAACAAAATATAAATTAATGTCATTAAACAAAACATAACACAAAACGAAATAATTGAAAATCAATTTACATAAAAGTAATAATATTGGTTTCGTAGAAATATTTATTCCGTTTGATTTAGCAATCAATTTTATAGCGATCAATTCAAGAATTTATTATATTCCTTATCTAGCCCATTCCCTGCATTAGATATTATTTTTAACGATAAACGGTTTAAACAATAAACGCAAAAATTGTATAACGTTTAGATTGTAAATAATGTAAAACAAAATTTCGATTTAAAATATATGCCCTGCAAGAGTAGACGGCTCCATACCTGCGGGTTGTAAGTGTGGTTGTGGTACTAAAGTATATATTTTAGTGTCACCTCAACACATGGCTGGTCTGGCTTTGGTTGCTAAAATATATTCGCACATAATATATTATAAAACTGTATTAACGATTGCCTATAGTATATACACAAATAATATTTAAAATAAATCCATAACATTTTGAATATATTTTATATTATTTTATCATTGAAAAAATCACTGATTTTATGAAACTTAAATTAAGAACGTAATGTATGAAATGTCATCAAGCTTTTTTCATTACTTTCGTTAATATTATATTCCACAAAATCATGTATTTTTTGCAACTATATTTAATGACTCGTTCCAAATACTCCAAAAAATATTCTGAACTATGATTACATGAATTAAAAAATCTATGCTGCCATTCAAAAAAGTAAAATACTTCAAAAATTAAGAATAATAATAAAAAAAAAAAAGATTTAAATTTATACTTCAGTAAGTATTTTATTTGATGTGATTTATACTCAACCAAATATTCAAATATCTTGACAAAGAAATAAATAAGTAATTCATGGTAATAATAAATAATTATACGGTATAAAATTCTCTATAGTTTATACCATTAATGCAATACATGGAAATGTTTTCAAAAGATCGTAATTTTAAATCCTTTTTAAAGTATTTGTATTTGTTTTTAATTATTTGTTTTTTTTTTGTTTTTAATTTTTTTTACCGAATATTAAATTACATATTTTAAATACTTTTCATAACGAGTATCTTTATCTGTACTTGAATACTTTTAAAAACTATATTTTTATTTCACTAGACTACCTATATGTCTGTTATATCCAATATTTCTTCATCCGTATTCATTTCGAAACGCTTTTTAATTGCGTTGTCATTCTTTTTGAAATGTTGGAACATTTTGTTCAATAACTATTTAGTGGATTTGAGATACAAAAACAAATTGAAAAACTGGCTGGGATTATAAAATAAAGTAGGGTATATTATTGTGTTTTTATTTTTTTTTTTGCTAACGTTGTAGTTTGTAAAACTGTTGAATAGTAAAAGCTCAAAAAGTTTCACGCAGTAAGTTATAATAGGTATGTGCAAAGACAAAATTTAGAACAATAGGCATCTATATTATATTATTAACATTTATTCGTACGAAGAATTATGTTTTTCCAAAATATTCTTATTAGTAAACTGCAATTATTTTGAGTATGTAGGTTAAATTCGACTAATTTAAATATTTAATTAACAAGCTCTTCTCGTCATATAAGTCATCTCATTACATTAAAATCCTAAGACGTCCGCCTCAAAAGCCAGTGGTTCAGCCTGCTGCAACTGAAGTCTAGCATATATCATACATTTTGTTTTTGCTTAGCACGGTATGACATTTTCTATAAAACAAAAAAATGTATAACAAATAAAAGCTAATAGAGTATTATATAGATGGGTTGTGTGCACATGAGCCGACTTGTCCTCACGTCTCGCGTACAGTTATTCATGTAACCCCTCACAAAGTAGGTATACTTAACTGATATTACGTAGATTCCGAAAACAATTTTTTTTTTTTTTGTTTCGTTTGTTTGTAATATTACCATTACTCTCACACGCGGGCACGCAAGCATATAGGATATTATTATTTAATTACCGCGGTGGTAATTTAATTACGACCTGTAGGGGTAGACATATACCGGACTATATACGTGTACGCCGAACAGTTATTCCAGCAGTGGGGGCGGTGGCGGGAGCACGCGAAGTGCAATTAGAGTCCGCAGCGGGTAAAACGAAAAACCATATATATATATATACTTGTGCGAGTATATATATTATTTTACACAACACGGCAGTGCTCTGATTAATGTACGCATTGTTAGATCGTCCGGCGACGATTTGCGGCGCGGGCTGCGATCCGATCTGAATTCATCAGCTAATGGACCGCACGAGAGAATAATATTTCGCTCGCCAGTGCTCTGTCGGCGGCGGCAAAGGCCGGGGGAACTCCTGTGCGTGTGTGTATGTATTCGCCGCAACCAGAGCATCGGGCGAAAATTAAAAAAAAAAAAGGGGTATATAGTATTGCTATGTGTATGCGCGGGAGCAATTTTTTCCCCATCACATTATATTAACACACACTGCCTACTGGTAAATGCACGTACAAAAAATGTGTAATAATACGTATATGACGTGTGGTCGTCACTCATCGTCGTCTCTTATTATTACTACCACTACAACCATAATACCATATACCGTACAGTATCATTATTTATATGTATATATTATTATTAAGACTCGTCACGTTACTGATTTATGTATAACATGTATGTTAGAGTTACAATATAATATACTCTCTCCATCAGTTTTGCTCCCCCCCACAATTTTCGGTACCAATACGTCACGTGGTCCTATAACGAGGAGGAGGTTTTTTGCCTTTAGTTTTGTCTTCACAAAACGACGATTTTCTATTTAGATTAGGTAATCGTAATCGGCTTTAAATCTTAATATGTAGTCGCACAGTCGCGGTTCTGTACGTTTATGACGTATATTACAGGGGGTCATCAAAATAGCGGCCCTTGGATAAATTTTATCCTGCCCTCAGACAAAGAAAAAAAATGTAAAATTCGATAATATTATACGTTTCGGGTAATTGTAATTTATTATTATTGTACATTGTTTTTTATCAATGGCAGCAGATATTAAATTGGCTGTAAAGTATATCTTATCGTTTATTAACTATTTGAATTGTGTGACGAGATGACCGTTTGTCGATTATCATTGATCCGCTTACACTTGATTTGAGATCAATCCTGACTCACCAACAAACACATTGACCTTGAAATGACAATGAAAATAGCGTGCACTTATCATACACCCAACTTCATACAATTTAGTTGAGAGCAAGACTTGCCATTTTCCCTAATAAATATTTTTTTTTATTTATATTACGGTAATAATAAATTTGTATTTTGTGTTGATTCAAATATTTGTTTATAATATTAAATTATATTTTCATAGGTAACTTTCAATTGTATAATAATATAATGTTAAAAATATGTTCTTTATTTTTTGATGGCCTGCGAAAAATTTTTAGATTCTTAATGTGGCCCTTTAAAAATATTATTTGGTGACTCATAGTGTATATTATATAGACGCTATAATATAATTTATGACCAGTAGAGCTTTTAAGTGTATGGACATAAATATCCTTATGAACAACGAGGTCCAATAATGTTCAACAAATCGAGAAGAACATGTTTAGCATGAATAACATGTCCCAACAAATAGTTGCGTCGCTGGCGTGAATTGGTAACGCAAAAGTTGAAATTGGCCCTACGGGGAAAATAAAATCCAACAAACTTTGAAATTTATCCAACAATGCCCAACAATTCACCAACAAATTTTGCTTAATGCTAGGTGACTTATCTGCCTCAACATACCTACACAATTTATCAGTATTTGCACATCTATTTATGTATAGTTTTTTGTTTTGGATTTTTAGTGGTGTAATAGGTATATATTTTTAACAAACTCGTTTATCTCATAAATCATGTACGACCTATTAAACATTTTGAAAGAAACCAAAAGAAAACTGCATGCGTGATACGTATAACAGGTCGATTATTTGAGTTATTTCAAAGGTATATTTTCAATTCAGAACTAATGAAACCGATGTTATTAAAATAATCCCTGTGGGACCGGACGTTTCAACTATTTTCATGTATCCGTCTAATGTGGTGACTATGACGTTGTGTGTACCTTATAATATTATGGTAAATTAATTGAGGAATGACGAAAAATGTATCCATAAAAATATAAAAACTATATTATACATATCAAAACATAATATTGTTTAATACGATTATAATGCATTGTTGTACGTACGCGCTCGGGATAGCGATAAACAAATGAAATATTCACGTCGTCTCTTGAAAAACGCCGTAACGAAAACTCTCGTAGCAGTCTTGTTGATTCTGGACTGTCTACTATTAATCAATTGTACGGTTTAATTGGGAAACGGGCGAGTGTGTGATTGTAAATGCACGCATGTGATTATAACGTCAGTTTTGAAGACGGACTAGGTCGTCTTGACATGTACGAGTGGTTAAAGGGTCAAGAGGTATAGGCCGAAGAGATTGACGTGGAACGGGCAGAGAACAGTGACGAAGGTTGTGCACGAAACAGAAGTACGGCGGGCGAAGGATAAAAATGTTTTTGATTAATCATCTAAGGTTGTTTTCATAATTTTTGTCTTGAAAAAATGTTGATATTTCATTTGTTTATTTTACCTCTACTTATTACGGTAAATAAAACATCCCGAGTCCCGTGTACACTGTACGATAACGAGGGATCATCCTTCAGTATTGTTAAACGCGCAGTGAGTATATTTGATATTAAAATATTACGTGCCTACTTGTTATTATTAAAAAAAAATATTTTTTATTTTATAAATAAAAATATCAATAACTGGAATTGTCAAAACTTCAGATTGATTATGAAAAATCTACTGAGAATACTCGTGTTGTTTTTTTCAATCGTCATTTGTGCGACGCTTCACTTAGCACCCCATGGAAATGTTCGAAAAACCAATTTTATATTATATGTTTTCGTATGAATACGAGTACTTATTGTGTAACTCTCACGCTGCCATGTTATTTACTTGTAACCAGTGTTAGTTGAAACGAGTGATAAGAACATTGATTAATTTTCTCCATTTTAGTATTTTAAAATACGGATAGGAAGTAGATTATTGTATAATATTTCCCAATATACGATACGTGGACATTTACATGGTGAAATTTCATCGCAAATTTTGACCACGGTCCAAAAAATTTGAAAATAAATTAGCATTCACCCTGCTCACAATAATTTTTTTACAAATCACCGTCTGTTATAGAACATATATTTTATTATCAATCTTCAAAATAATTATACGCACTTTTCTTTTAGTGAATTTTGAACGTTGAAAATGTACAAACCTATTAAAATAAAAGATAAATAATTAGAAAATATACTAGTTATGTAATTATGTACTTAGTATAAATCCTTACACATTTTACTTATAATAAAAATATTAATATAATTAAATCAACACATATAAGTAATTAATGATGATAGAACGAATATTTTTGATATAGCAAGTATAATTTATTATGAGATAATTTATTGACAAAATTGAAAATATAAGCTATATAGCCCAATAAATAATTATTTTTAAAACATGAACTTGTATCTTAAATAAAGAAATTAGTTTCTTATGTCTTATATCTTGCACAAAAGTGAAAAAATCAAATATCAAGTAAAGTAGTATCTAGTATATTAAAAAAAAAAAAAAAAATTAAATGTATCTTTTATCTTACATCTCCAGTGGTTAACATTGATATAGATACTTTTATTCAAGTATATTGTCGAACCACAGAAACACTATTATTTTGAAAATGGGCCAATAAAAAAGTGTAAATTATGAATATTAATAATTTTAACAAAGACATCGTTTATTTACTATCATAAGAAAATTTAAAAAATGTAAAGATTGGTTTACATAAATGATAAAGTGTAAATTAAATTTAAATAGTCTCTTTAACTTCACTGTAATTAAAAGTTGAATAAATATCGCTCAGTATTTGCAATGTCAATTGAATACTATTATTTTAAATCTTATATAGTTAGTACCTCTTATCACTTCGTTTAAACACATATTTTTGATATTCATAAACAAATTAATTGATTTTATGATGAATTTTATTCATTAACAACTTCACTGTTATTATTTTTTCTCTAAAGGGTGGTAATGAACAGGTATATTATTATCTTGGCTGACCGCTGTGTTTTGACGAATAAAAACTATAGTTATGTAATTTAGCAGTGAGACGAAAATATTTACACATTTATGTACTAAAACGTACTGATATAAAAAAAATAAAGATCAATAAAACAGTCCTGTTGAGTGGCTTCAGTCATTGCAATCAGAACTTTACAATTGTATAATATTATATAGGTTAAGTGTGATCATTTTAAGTGGTATTTTTTCGGGAAGATGGCTTGTTACGTTCAATGAAGGGTAGGACAAAAAGCCACAAGCGAAATTTCAACCGAATAATATGATGAACATAAAATTTTTGAAGCACGTAACAGATGGAGTTTACTATATAACTACTTCGTGTAATACATTTTTAACTAGAAGAGTGAAACGATTTAATAAATTGGAATCGGAAACTTTGACATTATTTTTTCATTTTCCTGCAGATTTTATACGCCGCAGCACCTTGATGAAAAAACATCATACAATGATTTATCAGCAAGATTTTTGTAATAGACATAAAAAATTAAAAATTAAATATACATCCACTATAGTTATAAAAAGCTGCAGCAACCCTGAATATAAGTCGTACAAACATGTATCTATACCGTGCATCCATGATATGCTTTGGTTAATACATGTACGATTAATTCATTATACGAGCACGTTACCAAATAATTTAATTACAGTGCGATTATTCTGACAACAGTAGAATTTCTTTTTATTTAAATATAATTAGGCTTTAACAACGGAGATTATTACTATGTAATTAGATTTACATGAATGCTTTGTTTCTTAAAAAGATAGGTGTTAAATTATATACAACTGTTTTTTTGAGTATTTTAGATTTACATTTTTTTAATAATATTTGTGGTATTTAAAAATGCTATGATTCTCATGGTTTGGCTTTTATCGAGCGCTTCTTTTATGTTGAGTAGCATGTAAAGGTCGGTGCATGTAGAAGTGTATTGCACTCTTCCATTGTGTGTTTAATAGTTAATGATTTGTGGCATGTGTTGCACATTGGTTGGAGTTCTTTACTAATTAAATGTGAGTGAGTGAGGAAAGAGTGTCCAATTCTGATACGAGTGATTACAATGTTTGTCGTCGGTTGAGATTGGAGGTGATGGAAGTGTGCCATATTTTTAATTGTTCTTTTATAATATTTTTGAGTTTATTAGATGTTGATTTTGAATTCCAGTGGTTTTGCCAAGATGAGAGGATTTTTTGTTAATAGAATTTTTTATATCGTTAGTAGGTATGTTGTTTATTGTAGTATTTGGAATGGTTTTCGTTGCTTGGTCGGCATAATTGTTTGCTTAGTCGTTTCTTACAATATCAATGTGGGATGGTACCCACATAAATTCTGTTTTTTTTTTGTTTGAATTAGCATTGCTTGGATGTCTGAGGTTATTTCATTCTTTGAAGATAGATTTTTAAGTACCAACAAGGTAGTCACTGATTATTGATATATCGTTTGATACTAAAATATTTAACTGTATAATTATTTTGTTTATTTAATACCTATTTATGATTATTCCTCTATTTTTATTATTATAGAAGACTTCAATTCATCGATGAAATTATATAAAATCATAAAATTTGCTAATCAAATCAAATCTACTCAAAATAAACTTATTGCCTCACTAAATTAATTTTGAAACGATAAGAAACTGCTAGATAAAAATTTTATTGATATTGACGGTAAGCTTGATGCGATTTCTAAGCAGTTAGATGAAACTCTGGCTAACAATATCTTACTTAAAGCTGAAATTTAACAGTTCGAATCATATATATTTCAACTTGAAGTGGGTTGTACCAATTAAACTTTGTTAAGTCAGGAAAATATTTTTGCGGAGATTTCTGATCAGCAGGCTAGAAACCACAATATATTTTTGTTTAATACACCAAAAACTACTATTCAACCCAACGTCGACAATAAAAATTGTTTTTATAATATATTTAGAACTGCTAGGGAAACTGATCTGTTTATCAGATATATCAACAATTTGTCCATCATCTCAAAAAAATTATAAAACCAAATTAAATTTTATCCGGAACTTGATTAGGTAAAAATGTCTACAACTGTGAGCTCCTGCTGTAACAGATTCAGTGTATTAGAGAAGGCGGTGTTCTAACTTTTATCAAAAATCGTTATCATTGCAGTCAAATAACAATCCATAACAACAATATCGATCAATTATTTGTAAAATTATTGGGTCTACATTTTTTATAATTGGTGTTGTGTGTGTTCTACCTCACTCTGGTTTAAATGTTAATGATACTCATACCGATATAGTCAATAATTTTCTATGTCAATATAGTAGTGCTAAAATTATATTATTATAAGATTATAATATAGCAGCAATTCAGTGGTCTTTAATGAACGTTGAAATTGTTTCTCACTTTGCTAAAATTAAATCAAATGCATTAGATCATTTTTCGTATCTTAATTCAAAACAATTTAATACAATAACAAATCGTATAAATTCTATTTTGGACTTAACATTATTTAATTCAACTGATGCTGATGTTTCACGTGAACTATCTATTTTGTTTCCAATTGATAACTTTATCATTTAGCTCTACTTATTAAAGTTCTTATCGTTGAAAATGAAAATATTAAACATTTGTACTAAAAAGATATGAATGGTATGATTATGTTAATTGCGATTGTAATATTATTTAGTTTATTAATTTGGATCTTGTGTTTAATGTCTTACGCATTGCTGATGCAGTTAGTGCATTTTATTATAATATTTTTATTGTAAAAAAACATATTTTGGTATAAACATTCGATATGGTTAGGTTGATGTTAAGGGACGTAATGTGTATAAGAAAAAATTGATCATATTTTTTTCAACTAGTTATAACTTAGTTAAACTAACTAAGTTTGCTTAGTTCAAGCAAACTCCTTTACAAATAAATTACAATACTTTTCAAATTTGCGTGCTCAATTTAAATATCGATCCAAATTAGATTATAACAATTATATTTTTAAAATTCAATCTTCTATATACTCTAATCTTAAACTATTTTCGAACTTCTTTAATAAAAAAAAATCATGCTCATCCATCATTCATTCTAAACATTATGTATTATAACAATTGTTCAGTAAGCAGTGGAAAAGTATTGTAAATTATATTGCTCGTTTTTCTTTTATAATATCTATTATAATCATTTAACTACACAAACACCACCAAACAACAATGAATCGTTGTTTCAGCTGTTGTTAGATACATTAAGTATGATCAGTCTTGTAGTCAAGGGAAAAATATTATGTAATTTCAAATTCCTATACAATTTGTTATATGATACATGGTTTATTCTGAATTACTAAATTATTTAAACTGTTATGTCCCTAAATTTCAAACTATAGGCTCACTAATACATTTTCAATAACTAACTAATTATGCAATAAATATTTTTTTTTAAATAGAACCACGAGATTAGATAATGATACCAAAATCGATTTATTTAATTTTCACTCTATTGAGTCTTTTTATAATTATATTATTAGATTTTATACGTGAATTATGTTTTATTATTAAATTAATTAATGTTTATTCTGTTAAATTTCTCTATTTGTATTATTTTCTTTCTGTTTAAACACATCTTGTATTATTATGCTTACCTAGGTATTTAAAACCGTATTTACTGGGCATTAGCCAGTTGGAATTAATAAATACAAAAAGTCCTTTGTTATTCGTTTGGCCAGTTTGAGAGTCCGTCGTCTGGACGTCTTTACATCAGAGGCGAGAAGAAATTATTAATATACCTAGCTATCACAGCCAAACACACCCGAAAAGATATATTTCTCGGAAAAAATAATGGTCTGGTCGAGTTGCAGTAGATATACGCAGTATACCGCGGTATAATACGTATATATCGTATCCTGCACGCCGGTCACTCCCCACATGGGTCAGGCGATATTTTTTAAGTGACCTTTGACGGGTAGTGTGTCGGTGGAGAGGGGTGGGTGGGTTGAGGACGCGACGTATCCGATGGCGCGCGCATATACATGTATATAAAATAATATATCTGTCCGGTCGGGGTGCACTTAGGAAACGATTCATTTTCCCGAATTGCTTCCTCCGCGTCTATCCGGTCGGACGTAACGCACATCATATGCCCCTCTTCCCACGGGAACAATGTATTCGGCGAGCCAGGTCAAGGTTCCTCCGCCGTGCCGCCGCGCTGACCCCTCCCCCCCCTCCCCACCCCCCGACGGCGTAAGCGGCCGTCATCGCCGGCGAATATTGCTTTCGACAATCTGTCGTCCGTTTCCGACCGGCCTGGACCCCGGCTCGGACACACGCACACACGCACACACCCACACACACCCACACACACCCAGCGACCCGCACGCGCGCGCCATGTTACGCGTATCGGGTCGTTTCGTTTACTTATTTATTGCGAGGGCGCGCACGCCTCGGCCGATTTTTATTACTTCCCGCCGGACGGCCGGCCGGTGTGTAATTTCTCCGATTTGCCCGCCGTCACCAAAACGCATTACCCAGCCGATCTGCAAACGGATAATCAGTACGAATCAGACAGGGCCTCCTTGTGGTGGTCGAATCTGGTGAAATAATTTATTTTGTATAGGTAATGTGACGTGACGCTGCTGCAGCAGCAACGGGGCGGTGGCTGGCAGAGCGATTCATAGTGCATAGGGCACGATTATATTTATATTTTATACGGCGAAGCCTTTATAAAAATATAGTTAAATATCTCTAAATGAGATTTTTTTTTTTTTTGATATTACAATTATCCATTTTTGTTAGGTCTGCACTTTTGCAGCTTTATATTAATATTTTATACTCCATTTTATATTATACTATGCTTTATATTTAGATTCAAAATACTACTATAGATGGGTTTGGTTCGGTGTATTATTTATTATAATTTGTTTTGTACAGTGGGATGGTTTAATAATTGATCATTACTTATATCGAACGATGTGAGTTCAGAGTCAAATTCGTAAACCATTTATCAAATCGTTTAATATCATAAAATATATACATATTAAACATATCGTACAGGTTAGTATAGGTACGGCTACCTACATATTATAGTAAGTTAGTAAAATCTATGTAACCATTAGTTCCGTAACGAAATTGTCCATTTTTTGAACATCGTGCCACTTTGTCACGACAAAATTCAAACGAGGCGATTCTTATCCCATATTGAGAAGATATAGTCCTATTTTAATCCCGTTATATTAAATGTGCATTAAAGAAAAACCTACACGAAAAAAAACAATATTTTTACATTAGATTGCAGCTGTTTCTTTTTTGTTTTATATAAATATAGAAATTCGAATAAATTTGAAATTTTATGGGATATATCAGCTTGTGCTTACATCCTTTTTTATATTAGATTCTATAAATGATATTACAAAACTACCAATATCGATATAAAATTATATGTATTTGTGGCGTTATTTATTTTGAGTGGTGAGGTTGATGTAAAAGCATATAATATAATCATATTTCGCACTATCAGAGCTTACATTTAAAATCAAAATTTCGTTTTACGTTATTTATAATCTAAATGTCATACAAGTTTTGCGTATATCGTTATTCACAATTTAAACGTTATACGACTTTTGCATTTATCGTCTATCGTTAAAAATCATATCTATTGTTGCGGGGAATGGCCCGGATAAGGATTATAATAAATTCTTGGATCGATCGCTAAAGATTGATTGCTAAATCACAAGAAATAAATATTATTACGAAACCAATATTATAACTTTTAAGTAAATGTGTTTTAAATTACTTCGTTTTGTGTTATTTTTCGTTTAATGATATAAAATATATTATGTTTTGTTTAATGATATATTATATATTTTGTGGTATTTAATTATTATTTATATTTATAATATATGCCCCACGACATTAGTAGATAATGGAAATTGTATAAAATGTGTTTGGTAACAAGCTAGGGTCTTCAAATAGAAATATTGTTACTATCTGTTTTCTAATATGCACAGGGTTTTTATGCTACCTGTACTCTGCTGCGAGTAGTGTCCATACTGTTGGGTCCATTGAACTGATACTAAGTATCTTACTAGTTTAATAAAGTTTTACGGCTAAGACTTGGGAAGCTACTATTTATTATTATTTATTGTATAGTTGTCGATTAATGAAATTTGAAACTTGATAATGCATATTGTCGATCGAACAATTGTAATTATTGTTTTTGTTCGTTTTGGTGTGTTTATAATTATTTAAATATTTTATAAATTTGTAATTAATAATAATTATATAATATATGTAATACGCGAGCGTTTAAGAAATTGTGTATATTATCTAGCGGTTAATAAAATATAATTATTAGCATTTTAAATGAAATGTATAAAATAACATATATAAATAATAGACAATAAAAAACAACTAAAAATATTACGAATAGGTGTTTATAATTATTACATCGATCTAAATTTGGGTGATGCTTAAAAATAATCCAGAATTTAGTTTTCGTGCATGCATGACCTGTTTATCTAATTACTGTAAATTAATAATAATAAAGCCGCCAGTCAATATATTAGGTACTTAACGTAAAACAGTAAAGCACTAGTTGAAGTGCTGTATTATTTGGTATATGCAAGCAAGGCTCATAAATTAATGTAATCGAGTGTCAATAAATTAATAATTTTATTAGTAGGTATAATGCTGCAGTGGTATTTTGGAAATATATTGTTTTAAAAACTTTAGAATATGATATAACGTAATCTATAATAATGACACTATGATAGGTAATATTAAATGAATATAATTTTGATTTCGTCATTATTCGATCCGAACTTTAATTTTATTCGACTACAGATGCTGTAGACGCGCCACCACACGTTTATTGTCTACGGCGAAATAATCAAATAACGCTTCTAAACGTATCTATACACTATTGAAAGCGTTAGCACTTAATATGATCAATATTTTACAAATAGGGAATAAACAACGACAAAATAAAATATTGAAACATGGTGATAGAGTACCTAAACTAATCAACTTATTATGATATATCATTTAAAAGCATTAGCTGTGAAATGGGGTCATGATTTTGTCGCAATAAACAAAATATTATAACACAGCTATATTATAGTAATAATGACACCACCGTTATGTGTATAGTAAGTTATTATTGTCATTATTGGAAGGCCCGATAATTGCTTCCATACGTGTGATTGTCATATGCGTAAATATAATACAATGCGCACTGTCTCGTTTGTAAAACAGTTATTATTGTTTTAATTTATAATTTTCTATAAATAAAAAACGCCAATACCCATGTCTTTATTGTGATTACAACACTTTGGATCGTAATATTGACGAATTTATTGCACATAACACTTGACTTGCCGTAGAATGTCTAGGTGCATCGAACATCTAAATGGATGAATCTATGAAGCATCACGCCCAGTGTTGAGCCTAGATAATTATTTTTCATCTAGATAATGATAAAGATAATAGACCAAAAATCTGCTTAAACATAAAAAGAAACTCTATTTAATAGATAAAATATAATCAGAATTTATCCAGATAAAAAGCAGATATAATACAATTTTAAAAACGATGATTTAAAATTAACATTGTATTTGTTAAAAAAGTGTATTTAGGCTCATCATGTAAACAACATTAAAAATGTATTTAACTTATTTGAAATTAAATACCTGTACTTATGGGTACGACATCCAGAGATATATTTTCAACGAAATAATTATTTTTCAGTTATTTATAATTTCTATAAAGTTCGAACTTTTCATGTTTTAATCTAACATCATTCACATTATTTTAATAGTGGCATTTCGGCATATGAAATAACTACAGACTATATTGATTAATGAGTAATGAGTAATATCATTGATTATAAATACATGTATTTATATTCAATGCTAATATTAATATTATAATAGAGATCGTTTTTGCCTGAGTGTCTGAAAAACGTGAACGAAAATGGGTCTTTATAAAAGGAACACAAATAATTTTAAAACTAATTAAAATAATTTCTACTACTCAGAAAAAAATATCAATATAAATTCCATTAAATGACAAAAGTTTTCATCTAAGATCGATAAATAGATAACATTTAAATTTATATCTAGTTAAGATAGTAGATAAGTATAGATTCATCTAGATAAGTCTTAACACTGGTCACGCCAATATTATTGTCAATTGCACATCCTCGATAACTATACAGTTAAACCTCTAAATATCACACTCTCGGTCGCTGAAACGTTGTGTTCACTATTCGGAGGTATCCACTATTCATAAGGTTCAATATGTAATTTATTCTCGAAAAATACATCCACTATTTAGATATGTTCGTTGGGAGAGGTTTCACTGTATTGTCAAATTATTTTATGCATCAATACGTTATTAAAGTACTGTGTAATGATGTATCGCAGTAGAATAATGTAAAACTTTGACTGGTTCGAATGTATCATGTGATACACATATTGGACACATAGTTTGTATGGCATATGTTTATATATTCTTTTAGTGGTTTATACCTTCTCTCCAAGAATTGCACGATTTTATGTTGGCCCAGTGTATGGATATGGCAAGTTCACGCTTAATCGATTCCTGTTTCTGCTTTTACAAATCAATACTTAATGTATCACAGACAGTGAAACCTTAAATATCGCGGATACTGTCAGTCGTTGAAATTGTGTTCGCTTTTTCGTGGTGTCAGTTAGGGGAGGTTTCATTGCTGTATATATTTTTTTTTTACAATCCCGCGTTTCAGCTGCGTGTCTTGAGCAATTCGTGTCGCATTCGTGTGTACAACGACTTTCCAAGCCGAGGTTGAAAAAAATATATAAATAGTTATGCCCATGGTCAAAATTTGAAACCCCTGGACGATATTGTAATTCGTTCTGCATTAAAAAAAAAAAAAAAATACCTTGTCCCCCGGACTTGACCACATCGTACGTTTTGCATAATACATATAATATTTATATCTATATAGGTAGCTATTACCCATATATAGTCTACACCGCGTTGTAGATATATTATATACCTATATATAGAATGTATAGCTGCAATAATGCATTGTATAGTCCGAACGAAACGATATTCAGATCAAATGTCATGTGTGTCGGAAAATACGATCGGAGATACGGTCCTGTTCGTTTAATGTTTTTGTATTGTACTATGAGTCCTTCACTCCTCCGCCCAACAGTCATAAACAATTGAAACTCCGTTGTAGTCCCCGCATTCGAAAAATTTACCCAAAACCCTGTAGCGGACTTCACAGAAACACCGCGCGGTTTTGAAATACAATCTGGTTTTTATTATTATTATTATTATTATTATTTTTAGAAATCTGAACAATGCCGTTGAGTACCTACCTATATATTATAATATATAGGTGCCTGCAGATTATACGTGGAGCAGCGACAACTAAATATGTATGTGGTATTCGTAAAGTATATTATATATCAACAGTAGGTACCTACCCTTTTCGTAGAAGGTATATGCAATAATAATATTCACGCCCGGTGAAATTATTATTCTAAAAACGTTTATTCGGAGTGTCGGTCGATTGCGCGTGTAAAAAATATATATAATATTCATCATGCATGCCCAATAATAATTATTCATAAAAATGTGTCACAATTTATAAAATTTGCCTTCCAATGACGCGCTTATCGTCTACATTAAGGATGGGCAACTCAAAGTTACTAGCGGGCCACTTTTAAGTACTTTAAAATCTAGCGGGCCGCAGTGCATAGGAGAAGGCAAAATAAAGGTCCTTCAAATTTACTAACATTTATTTTTTATCTTTATTTATTTATATTTACAATTATTATTTAATGTGATACTTGAGGATGTGGTTTTTTAATAAACAATTTAGTAAAATCCACTTCTATTTTTGTAGTTTAAACTCTTAGTAAATGTCTCAAGGTTTCATCTTTTAAATGATTTCTTTCCTTCGATTTAATATGTTTCAATTTCGAAAATGTACATTCACATATGTATGTGGTTCCAAGCATAAATAACATTTTTAATGTGAAATCTCTTAGAATTGGATATTTTCAACAGGTAATGTTTTCCAAAATGACACATCAATCTCTTTTGCAGATAAAAATGGATCTGTTTGTAACTCACATAATTCTAATTGAAGTGAAGGATCTTGCTTTTCAATTTCAATTGCCATATAAATATTAAATAAATTTATTTGAGGACGCATAAGTTCAACTTCTTTAAATCGTCTTTTGAACTATACAATTAATTCATCAGTGTGGGTAATGCAATGTTCAAAATTAAATTCATTATCAAATTCTTGTTTTATAACTTCACAACACGGAAAATGTATTAATTTATTTTCAACAAATACATTTTTAAACAATTTCAATTTTTTTCTGAATCCATTTAACAAGCCTATTATTTGAGAAATTGTTTGTTTTCTACCTTATAGTTGTAAATTTACTTTATTTAAATGTTGAGAAATATCCGTTAAAAATGCTAATGAACATAGAAATTGTTTATTAACTAATTGATTTTCAAAATAAATGGTGTCAGTTGTAATATTTGTTTTAAGAAAATTTAATATTTCTTTTCTCAAACCAAAAAAACGTTAGAGACACTTTCCTCGACTTAACTAGCGTACATCGGTGTGCAATAATAAATCACCATACTCACAATCAAGTTCTTCTGAATATTTAATAAAATTACGGTGGTTCAAACTGCGGTTGCCTCCCCTAATTATATTAGTAATTTTAAATACTGTATTCATAAAGTTATCAAGTTTCATTATTTTACCACACAACGCTTCTTGATGAATAATGCAATGTATTGCAGGAACATTAATATCAAATTTACGCAATAATCCAACAAAACCAATATTTTTGCCATCCATAGATTTTGCACCATCAGTCACAACCGATGACATTTTTTTGAAACCTCCAAATGGTTCAATTGCATTTTTACAGCATTAAAAATATCAGTTCCTTTGGTTGATCCATGCAAGGAACACAATTCTAAAAGTTCTTCATACATTTCAAATTGTGAAGAAATAACTCTAACAAATATCAAAAGTTGACTTACATCTGAAACATCTGCACTTTCGTCTAATGCTATTGAAAAATATGTGCAATTCATTATTATAGTTTGCAATGTTTCACGAATAACACTATTAGTATCAACTATACGACGTGTCACGGTACATTTTGAAAGTGATATTTTTTCAAATTCACTCGCAATTTTATTTTCGTTTATTGATTTAGCCATTTTTATTGCAGAGTTTTTAATAAATTCACCGTCACTCAGAGATTTCTTAGATTTTACAATTTTATTAAAAATAACATATGATGCTATTAAACTTAATTGTTGTGAAGTTGTTGCTTTTACCATCACATTTTGTTCGGATTGGAGTTTTCTTTTCAGATCAATTACAACATTTTCTCTTGCGACACCGGTGTATTTATCATATTTGGACAAATGATTTGTCATGTAATGTCTTTTCAAATTATATTCTTTTAGTACTGCAATAATATTTAAACAAACTAAACATTGAGGTTTTTTTTTTGTTTGTTAATAATAAATAAATATTCATTCTCCCATAAGCTGTTAAAAATTCTATTTTCGTCTTTGATTTTACGCTTTTCAGCGGACATTTTTAAAATAATTACTACAAAACACGAAAATAATAGTACTGACGGCGAGGCGGTGTGACACTACGGCAAGTACGGTACGTCAGCGTGACACTACGGAATACGGATATGACTAAACCGATAAAATGAAATGAATAGTATGTTAGCTACGCCATTATAAATATAAATTTAGACATTTAATAATTTAGTTTCAGTTTAAAACTGGATAAGAATTTATATCCACATTTTATCTAAAAATGTAATAAAATAAAATAAAATATAGATAAGCGCTAAAGTTATATGAAGTAATTTGAAAATGAAGCGTGGGCCAGATAAAAAAGGTACGCGGGCCGCCAGTTGCCCCATCCCTGGTCTACATAAACACTATTTAATATTATATTTCTTTATTACTGTCAGATAAACAGTAATCCTACGAAATCAATCTCGAATTACCAGCAGATCCCAATAGTAGTAATAATGATAATGGTCTAGTTAAGTTTAGGCGTTCGACCTAGATTATAAACGTCGTTCGTGCGGAAATACGACTATATACTGCAGCAGCAGCCGGTTACGACTATAAAGACGAAAATCTCGCCCCTAACACGAGAATAATAATATAATAAAATCAATAAGCATATAATATGCGTCGTTTAGAATTTGTTGTATAGATATATTATAAATAGAGATATTGTTTAGATGTTGTAAATATGGTTTTGTACTTTCACCCCCCCCCCCCCCCCCCCCCAAAAAAAAAAAAAAAATTAAGCACTGAATCCGCCACTGATGCATTATACTCAAAAACAGACATATGTTACGGATAATGTTAACATTTAGATAATCTTGGCATTGGACATGGATTTTGATTAATGTATAATCATTTCGTTTAAAAAACATGAAATATTAACACTATCCAGATAATGTTAACATTAACCAGTCAATAGTGGATAATGTTAAAAGTTATGATAGTGGTGGTCAAGGGTACTTATCAAGGCGTAATAATTATTTTAACTCATGATTAATACATTCTTATAGTCGTTAAGACATTATCCAAAGGTCTTTGGCTAATTCCATAATATTCGATTAATGTTAACAATATGCATCGCGAGTAATTTTAAAATTTGGCTCATTTCAACATTATCCATAGCACATACATTATATTATATAATAAAATAATATGCGTTAAAGACACACAACAGAAGACGGTTTGAGAATATTTTGGTAGTCTGAGAAAAAATTATCCCATTTTAAACTTTCCTCTAACCGCTAGCTATCTTTTAGGCTTATTACAAAGTATAGGCCGATAGTAGTTATACTGAATCTTATATATGAACCATATCAGTTGCTTCCAAAATATTTCTTCATGACCATGCACTAATAGTACCGGATAATATCAGACTTAATGGACATATTTTTTTTTAAATAATAACTCTCTTCATATTATATTTTTTACATAGGTATCTCTAATGGTTCGCGATCTACTTGTAGAATATTTATTAAAACATAATATTATAGATACTATGAATATCAATTAATGGTTATTATTTTGGTCACTCATTTTTGTCCAACTTTTCTCAGATTTTTTCATTTCAAAAATTAAAAACTTATAATCTTCTAGTCTTTGAAAAAGACTGAATTCTCAAATGATCTATACGATATATTACATAATATAAATATACCTAATTAATAAAATACACAAACTAGGACCATATTAAGGACCTTTAATTGTGGTGGTAGATATTAAGTTTATTTTTTTTTTATATAAATTAAAAATAATTTGGGTAAAAATTATTAGAATTATTGTTAATATTTTCATACGCCGTGAAATTAAGATATCGCTATCTTGCAGTTATATTATTATATTATATTGTGTTATAATCGAATACGCGCGCATTTGACGTAGGTAAAGTGTAAATTATTTATCGAATATCACCATTTAGAAATAATGATGTCATCAGAAACGATGTTTTATTTGGGAAATATTTTGAAGACTTTAATATTTGTAGAATGCGTCCTCGTGCATTTACATGAAAATATTATCATATGATTTACATTTATATTTGTTTACTACGTATAAAATATATTTTACTCGAACATGACGTATGATGTAATATTATATTATATACGTATTTTCCCCGAGTATTTCATCGGTAAGGATTTTAAATATTAACATATTATGCTGTTAGCTTTTTTTACGCCCCCTAAAAAAAAAAAAAAAAAACTTTTACGATTTTATCGACTCGAGTGATGTCTGAATAATATTTCCTTTGACCCTTTGCCCTTTCATCGACCGAAAAGTTTAAATTAAATGTATGCGTATGTTAATATTATATAGTAATCATATTATGGCGTAGGCATTATGTAAAGTTTAGTGATTTTCGATTTGGGTTCGGCCGTCGAGCGTTTCGGATCCAAACGCTGGCAGTACATTTAATATCATACTCTGCGTGCAACACGCGCATTATATAATAATATAATAAAATATTACGGTATCTCGCCGCAGCGGCAATGTTTATAATAATTATTATTATAATTCCCGTACAGCGGGAAAATAATAAATTAAAACGGTGTGTGTGTGTGTGTGTAACTACTGTCAACGTCGGTTGTACGACTCTTACACTCCATGGCGAGACCGGCGGGCGAACACGCCCCCTCCCGTTTACCATCCCACCAGACGAGGGTGGCTGACGACCGCGCGTTGACATTGCATTTGCATTTTTGTGTGTGCGCGCATATTATATATAATAATAATAAATATTTAATTGCGGCGGATATACGAGTACGCCGTCGTCGGACGGGGCTCCTCGAGGACTGGTTTTGAATTACTGAGCAATCAAAAGCGGCGCGCTTTTTTTTTTTTTTTTTTCATTACGCTTTTTTTTCAGCCCGTTTTGAATCCCCCGTCCCCTCCCCGTCCCCGTACAAAACCGTTCGCCGCAGCACACTTATACCCTCGGCGTCATATTATGTGTAATGTATTAGTGCTGTACGCACGCCGCGGTATTATATTATTTGTATTATAATAAAATATGTATACTTCGAGTAATGCCCATAATATTGTACAATATTCGTATTATAACGACGCGGCAAGAGTATACCGCTATCGAAACCCTGCTGCAGCAATAGCAGATTTGGTCAAACATACGTAAGTGCTGTTACCATGTTGTAGTACACAAACGTTGTTTTCCTCTTTAACACTCATTTTTTACGCGGGTATTTAAAACGACAAGTCTGAATTTTTGATTTTGACAGTCGTATTCCGTGAGCGTTTTTCAATTTAACTGCTCGGGAGTGGTCGAGAAGTACTACGTAACACCTATTGTGTACAAGATCATCCAGTCTTTATGAGGATTGGGGATAGTAACATTTTTCGATTGCTCAATATCTTTTCTCTAAGAAAAGTACCTAGTATACTGTACACCTGCGCGATAACACTGTTAAAAAAACATTTTGAACAAAAGGTCGGTATGCGTGCAGTTTTATGACTTGGTATTGTTTTTTTTTTTGTTTTTATTTATGTAGCCTGTCCAAATTTGTTTTTTTTTTTCAGTTTGAACATATTATGATAATCGTCACTAAATGCTTGGGACTTTTTTCAGATATATGAGAGATATACGTAAGATATACGTAGAACTTTAGAAAAACAATATTATTGAAATCAGTGGCGCCGGATCGCCATAATAAAGGTATGACAACATTTCATTATGATCACCTATAGGTACAATTCTTAATCCCCCACACCAAAAAAAAAATTGCTGTAGCCCTTTAAAAAAGGTGTGACCGCTGTCACACTTTTATGCCGTGTTCGACGGCACTGATTGAAATAAAAAATGGTTTATACAGTATAAATTATCGAAACACAATATTTTGCTCGTGTGCTATAATTTTGTCAGCTAATCAGCTACAATAATAATAATATTATATATAGCAGACATTTTATACAACTATAAGCAGTGTTGTGCACAGGTAACTTAAAAATTATCTCGATAAGATAACAGATAAAATGAAAAATAAATAAGAGATAAAAGCTAAGATAATCTCGTTTTTATTTAGATAAAAAACAGATAACAATATACCTAGTTTTTAGGTTTTTAAAAACTTTATAAATTAAATTATAATATTTACACATACTTATTAACTTATATTTTAGATAATTTATTACAATATTTAAAAACACAATAAAGATTGAATTAATAAACTTGAATAAGAAAAAAAGAATGTTTAATACATATTCATATACTGAACATTTTAAATTATCTGGACGCTTAATTTTATTGGTTAATTAATAATTATAGACATAATTCATTGCAATAAAATCATATTAATCGAAATCAAGGAAAATTAATAAAACAATTATCTAATTATCTATATATAATCAGATAAAAGAAAAAAATTAGATAAACATTTTTATCTAGATAACGCACAACACTTATTATCAGCACGTTACGCGCAAAGTTGCAATTACAATGTCTATAAAACCAACCGGTCAAAATCGGTGAGCTAGTAACATAATGACACATTTCCCGTATATCACTTGTGTTAGTGCTAGTGCAGCACTGTTGTAAGCTATATATTTTCAAGTTTTTCGTAGATAGGTACAATACATACTAGTATTGTCATATAATATAAGAACGTTCATTTTTACTAATATTTCTATATTATGCGTTTTTGACTATACTTATAGTAGAAGGACTGTCTGTATAATAAAACCAGCATTGAATGGTAAACGAATTTACTGATTTTTTGATTTTTGAATTGGTATCTAATTTACTTTTCAATTTAAACATGTATATTAAAATATATTATAAAATATAATATGCGTAATAAGAAACCGCTATGAAAGTTACTGCACCCGATAATGTCTACGTGCTTGGGTAAGAAACCGAATTTCACCATTGTCGGGTTGAAGGGTGGAGATTTCGGGGGGGGGGGGGTAGAAAATCTAAAACCGAAATAGAAAAATTCAATAATGCCACACCGCAAATAAAATAACGAGTTGCACTAGCGGTATGTGTATAAATCGTGTTATTATTATTATTATTATATACTTACGTTTACTCCAGTTGAGTTTACGGTTCTTATGGTTTGTTTAATTTCATGCGCAGTATTTTTCAGTATTTTTTCAGTATTTTGGTATTTTGTATACTATAATTTAATAATATGTACGGCAAATGTCTACTTTTTCCTTATACATGGTTATATAATATGTATGTTCAGTACGAAACACATACACACCGTGCGTATACACCACAGTATGATACTGAGTGTATTTTGCTTAACATTTCTAAGTTTTGTAGATAAATAAATCTAAACAGTCAAGTCAATCGATATTATTATTGTTTTGCTATTATAACGTTTCAAACAGAGCGTGTGAAAATTTGTGTATTTCTACATAATATTACCTATTGCCTGCTTCGCGGTTTCGATGGCTGATGCCTACAACCCCGTCTCTGACGGTCTAACTTCCATTATATCCAAAAGTTGTACAAGAGACGCGGAAGTTCACGATCGCAGCCGTCATCATTCGATCGTTGGCCGCCAGTCAACCAAGGACCATGTGTACCTCGATGTCGGTTTCCCTTGCATACTTTGAAACCCCAAGGTCTATAGAGCTACTATAAAGGCTACTCTATAGAGCAAATTTAAACAACTCGCAGAGCGAATCTGCATTACGCGGAGGCGAATGACTAAGCTATAGCCATAGACATATACAACGACTAGATAGCCGATTATAGCATAATATCGATGTCAGCAATCGTATTACGCCAACAGGGCAATGTTTACAAAATTGAATTATTCGTTATTATACATATGTTTATACATTTCTGTATTTATTACATCATTTGCATAATTATCAGTATCATCTCTATCTCCATTGCCTTGTTGGCATACGGTCACATGACATCAACGTCCCTATGCGAGTGTAATATGCAGTCCGCTATCTATAGTTGTTTCACATGTCTATGGCCAAAGCTCGAGTCAGACCCCAAACAGACCTCCGCTACCGCACTAATACCGTTTACTTTATCATCAGTCGAACGCGGACGCGGTTCGCTGGACTCCCCCGACTACCGAAAGTTGTGAGAGCGATATCGATCGGCGAGTCACCGGACGCGGTACCGAATCGTTCACCGCTGCTGCAGGAGAAACAAGAAGCTGTACCGACAAATTCTGGAACGCCCATGGTGGTTAGATAAGTGCTCGGCCCAAACGCAATGGGACAGATATCGCGAGCTTGACGCACCTCACACCGAACTCACCAAACTTACCAAGTCGGTATCACGGTAAGCAACCGTCCAGGGTCGACCAGAACGTGAGATCGTTTTTACATTTTCACCCACGTAGACTAGGGTTATTCCTATTATTAGGGTTTTCCCAGTGGTTTACTAGAGAGGTATATAACTGTAGTGATAAGTAAACTATTTTTTTTCTGTAAATAGTTATTTGTCCAAACTTATTAGTAACTCCAATAATGTCGTTCACAAGATAGAAGTCAGAAATAGGAAATTGTGCATTTTTTAAAGTCATCGATTTTTGATTTCCAGTGGTTTCTCTAGCCGTAACAAAGGACTTTGGGCTGATTGTAAAAATGTATTCAAGCGTTCTGTTCGAAACAATTTGTGGAATGCGACAGTTTAAAGTTTATTTCAATTTTGTAGAAACTTCAAAACACTATAACACTTTCTGTGTTAAGTGGAATGCCGAAATGCGACGGGTGCACAAATGTACTCTGTTCAGACGACGAATTAGTTACATCAATAAATTGTTAGTAGGTTATGTAGATCTGCATTATCTTATAGGTAGGCACCTATAATATACATACATATAATATATTAATATCATATCGTGAATGATTAATAACTATATATTTCACGTTTCCTCAAATATTACGTTGTAAATTGCATATTAATATGTATATATTACATTATTTACATATTTTAATTACAATAGAATATTAAAATTTACTCTATATTTTACCACCATTTTTACAACAGTGATGGGGTGTGGTGAGTGCTCTGCAGTTGTACAGCAATGCATTATAATTTACACACGTGTATATAATAATATATTATAATATATACCGTTAAATAGTGTGATTGCTGTTTATGGCCGCGCGCATGTACAATATTATATATGTATATTATGTACAATCCTGAGGGGGGAAACGGTGTTTTATAAAACCCATTATTTAGGTGCTCCATTATGGTTTTTTTTTTTTTTTTGTCAATTTAATTTGGCTTCACTGCTCTAACCACCCCGCCTCGACGCGAAGTCAAAACTATTATCCAAACGCGCTTTTATTTAATAATAATACACAACACACATATACAATAATAATAATAATATATACAGATATGTACGTTATACACAGTGCAATAAATGTGTGTGTGTGTGAGAGTTTTTGCTGAATGCGCGAGTTCTTTTTGGCCAGTGCTTTCCAATTGTTTGCGTTTAATTCGGCTGCGAAAACAACTGAATTTTGGCACTCGCGCAAGTTGCACGGTTCCTTATTATTATTAAAATAATATTACTAAAGTGCGGCAAAAACAAAAATACACTTCTACGTGACATGCGTTGAAAATGTACACCGCCGATTGAAGAATTTCGCAAAAGATATATAATATAGTTTTTTGTTTTCAAACCGTCTATAGTTAGGTACCTAGCAATAAAGTTGATTTATTTTTTCCAAATATTTATACCCTCGTCATCACGTCTTTAGTGTAAAACTACAATACGTCATGCAATTTCCTGTATGCACACGGTAATGTCAAAATTAAAATAATTGTAAATTATGACGCACCAAAATCGGTCCACAAATATTGGATGTTTTTATCATGTAGGTATAATATGTCAAACTGTGGAAAAACAGTTTCCTAACTGCTTGCATAATATTATGTCAATATTAGGTAAGACCTAGATTTAATTGATTATCATGGCTTAAGTTCAGTAAGAAAATAATATTATGGCGGTAGGGAAAATAATTTCATGATTTTGGCGTTTGCCATTTTTACTATTCTACACCATAATTTATTACCACAACTACAAACTTATTTAAGCGCTTGTAAATAACACACTTTACACCTAAAATTTGATTTTTGTATTTTAATCATTGTGTTTTCAACCCATTATTCAATGTTTTTAAGGTAGTTTGAAACTAAAAAAAAAGAGTTTCTCTTTAGAAATACATGTTGCAATTTTACAATAAATAAGTCTATTATCCAAACATGTAATTATTCTGTACTACTCAAAGAAAGTTGATGATGACTAAAATGTTTTAAAAATATTTTTTAATTTTTAGACGAAATCACTAAAACACAATATTTGTATCGCTCCGTATTGTCTGTACAATATAGACTAGATGGGACCGGGCTTTATCCGGATTATCGAAAATCCGGATTAAACGGAATGACTTTTTTTTTTAACTTGTAAACATACTTATAAATATTTTTCAAAAAACGCCTTATGTATTTATGCGAATTCAAAATTTATTGATTTACAATTTTACATTACTACACACTATTATTGTTATTATTGTGATATATGTATTACATATGTACATATATCAATACACGTTTATAGAAAATTAAAGTAAATAACGGTATCCTAATTATGAGTATTCCCGAGTATACACATTATACATGAGTATTAAAGTACGAAATATAAATTGTCCGGATTAGCGAGACTCTAATGTGATTGTGGTCAATTATTGGATTACCGAACACCAATTTTATTTCGCACATGAATATTATACTATTGACAATTATTATTTGTTGCCAATTAGTGGTTGCTACGGGTTATTGGTTACAACAAAATTACGACGACTATGTGCATAATCAAAAATGTATATTTCCTACTTATTTCTGTAATAATCACGACCGTCGATTCCGATAGTTATTTTCATAAAGACCATTATAAACACGAATTGTCGATTTCGTCTGTAAATTGTCTTTAGATGTATACATTTTTTTACTACCTACTCGCGATCGCATCAATACATTTATATTATACATCAAAGTTGCAGCGTTAATAACGATTGATGAATCCCCTCTGAAAGTAATATTAAGATGAAAATATAATATTTAATATAATATAATATTTATTTTCGCCGAAAAACACGCATACAGCATGGCAAGCACATTATTATCATTTTATTTATATTTAAATGGCATTTTAACATTTTATATTATGTTCGAAACCGTTTATACATCAGAATGAAAGAGATTTTTATAAAAAATATAAGGTGCTAGTGTGTGACTGTGTGAAGCCCATAGTAATTGCATTTTTTAAAAAATTTAAACCTGAATTGAGAATGTTATTTATAACGGGATATACACGATTTCTTGCTAACGAAATTATTTTTAAATACGATTCAATATTTTAAATCCACAACAATATCGTTATGTTAAAGAAAAACATTTTTGATACTAAATATAATTTTTCGTTTTGGTCGATTTTCTTTTTTACATGTTTTTCCTAATGTTGAAAATCTGTGTTTTAAATATCAAAATATGTTTTCTGCACATTTCAAGTTAAGGTTTAAACCATAAAATACGATTAAAACTACTATCATATAAAACTCAAAAATCATAAGAAGCGTTGATGGTTTTTGTGTTCAGATGTGAATAAAATTCGTTAAAATCACGAGAATTATCAAATTATGTTGTTGATAATTTAAAATATATTAATCGTATGGCCTTGAAACTTTTACCATTACGTATATTATTTCGTATTCACAATTAAATTAATTAAAAATAAATATATAATAATATTATGTGTAATATGCGTATATTTTATGATTGTTATTGAGCAATATTTATCGACCAGTGAAATTTCTAACATAATGCGAATTATGTTATTATCTATGTATAGTAGTCAGTATACGTAAATACTTAAAACTTATAAGTTATAAGTGTATACATATAATATGCAGAAATAAATTATCTATAAATAATGTTATATTTATCGTGTACATGACTATATACTGTATATACCTGACCCTTATACACGAATGGGGGGAAAACATAAAATCAATGGCTAAAAAAAAAAAATCCTTTATCCAACTATAGTTGATTGTGGCGGTGGATGGGTAGGTTCACATTTGAATTATAATATGTTGCGTTGGGGGTCGAAGAGAGTGTCTTCACCGTGCAAAACCGACATGTGTAAGTGATTTGAAAAAAATGCCCGCGCGGGGGGGGGGGGACATATCTTATCCACAATTATTATTTCGCTGCAGTATGTGCAGTATGTCTACTAAAACGATATACACGCATGCGTGTGAAGTGTGCGCAAGAAGAAAAAAAAATGTCAGCACGTCATAATACAATACGTCTCACACGTCGTTTATAAATATTAAAATATGATATTGGTGCGCGTATTTACCAACGCCAAAAAGAGTCGACGACGGCGGGTGGCAAATCGGACCTTTACATCGAGGCCCTCCCCGCGCCGGGTTTTTTTAAAAATGATGTTTTACACGCACACACGCACGATATTATTACGTGTATATTAAACAGCGCCCCAACGGATCTCGCCGTGGGATGCACCGTCGCCGAATGATTCTCGCGAAATTCCTCGCGTGTACGTTTGGTTTAATTAATGCCGGCACCGGCTATTATATATAATATACGCATACGCGTACGGCAGCAGAGACCCCTTTTCGGTTACGATTCATTTGTTTGAGCCGCAGCTGGGGTTTCCCTCGTCCCGTTTCCACTCGCCGGCCTCCTCTATCCCCCCCCTCACCTACACCGACCAAAGGCTCAAGACCGAGCACAGTCGTCGCCTTCGCCACCGTGGTCGTATATATATATATATGATATATATTACGGTCGTGTACAGTCGTCGCCGTCGGTCCCTTCCCCTATTTATATATATATATCGCACTTCTTCCCTTCAGTCCGCGGCACGCTGTGTTTTCACTCTTACCCCCCTCGCCGCCCCTCGACCACGTAACGCGTGTATAATAGCTGGTACCTTTATATATTTATATATAAACGACGACGACGAGTGGGTTTCAGATTTTCTATTAACTAATAGGACGTATCGTCGCATTCACATCGCACATTATATATATATACACGCTGCGTTCGGGTCGGTCAAAAAGGAGAGAGCAAAGGAAAAAAAAAACACCGAGGAAGGGATTTTTCGATTTGTACTCGGCGGAACAAAAGGCGATAGAGCATGATTTTCAAGCACCTCGATGTGGGGGGGAGGGGGTTCATTGACGCTGCAGCGAACGTATACGGTGTGTGTGAGCTCACGCGCGCGCCATGCATTATATAATATAATATTATGTATATACATATTACCTACTGTAAAGGTCGTATTGTATTTATTATAATATTATGTACGAACCGGTATATAATATCATACTCGTCGTCGCGGTTTTTTATTTCAATTTTTTGTTTGTCCGCGGTCATTTTTTTCCACCCCAACGGTCGATGACGAACAGCGATCAAACATGCAGTGCACGATATCGAATGAAACGCGTCCAACAGATTATACGAATAGATAATAATAATAATATTATAGATGTATAAAAACATATTATTATTATCATATCAAGTACCTACTCTTTGTAGTGCATATAAAATAAAATATTAGTATTATTATGTGGGTAGGTGCCCCTTCCCCCCACCGACAATCATCCGGCCGACGACGCGATCTTATTGTCACCGGACAGACGTGAAGCGTCCAAAATGAAACGAATCTCTTGTGAGAAGTCGTTGTAGCGTTTCCTCGACGACACAGTATATTATAATTATTGTATGTTAATACGTTCAGTAATGTTATAGAATACCCACTGACTACAGTTCTGAACGCACAATGGGATAAAACAGATATTATATAAAATACCTGCACAGCTATAATACTAAGTGTACATAGGTAAAGTTCGTCAGTATTAAATGGTTTTTTCCACCTCGACTCCCCTCCCCCCATCTCATCCAAAAAAAAAAAAAAAACAACAAAATTTGATTTGAGTTTAGGTGAGAGAGTTAATTATTACATTGTGGATTATGCTAATTTTGATTTATAATAATATAACAATATTAAGTCAAACAATGATTAAAACCATATTATTTAAGTTAGATAAATTACTATAAAAATGAAAATTACGTAATATACCGGCAACTTATAAATATCGCATACGCCGATCGCTTCCGAAGCACACTTATAAATAAAAACAATTAACATAGAACACTATTTATTATAATTTGTTCAGCAGTGATCACATCAAGCAATCACCGCCGCTGAAGAGGAGCCTCTTTCCTTATATATCCCTATCTCTTATATATTATAGTTTAACCTAGTTCTATGTTGCTACATCTATTAAAATTTACTGATTAAGACTTAATACTATATTTCGTACAACAAGCATGTTTTTTTAATCTAGTTCATAGTTTTGGTATTTATTAATTGTGACTTATACGCATATTACAACACAAATAATAAAGATTTTCGATATTTATCGGTCATTTTTATTTTTCGTAATTGATTGTAACTTTTATTATATATTAATATATTATGCACGTGCTGTTGTGTATTGCAGTAAAGTATTTAATTACTTTAATTCATTGTTTTTCGGATCTCTATATTATGTATAATTTGGTAAACTTCCAATTACATCGACTGACTACGCTAAACTATAAACACAACAAATAACAAATACTACGGATATATTAGATATTAAATTTTAACTACAATATTGTTCTTCATTACAATTTACTAATATTTATTTATGAAATATACACTTGCGCTTATCAATTAAATAATGTACAATTTTGTTGACATCGCAATAAATACTATGTAAAATACCTATATATAGACAGATTCAAACTAAATGCAATGAGGGATCATTATTGACAAGATTCATGATACGATTTGAAGTTGGTTTCTTAAATAATTAGTGGAATGGAGAGGTATAAAAATGAAATAGTCCGATAGTGTTACGAGTGCTGCGGATCGGTACTTTAAAACTAATGAGAGAATGAAGGAAGAGAAAAATCGATGAAATTAAAGAAAAGAAATGAGTATTTTTAGGAATGAAATGTCGAAAACATGTTGACGAACAAAATAAATTAAGCTTTTCGAGAGCATGACTATAATAATAGTGAAAAGGGCAGGGTGAATTTAATTAAAAACGTGCAAAAGATAACAATTTTTTATTGAATACATCTCAGTATTCACTTATTAGCAGCAGTCTGAGGGTCCCATATGGCACATTGCTCACCCATATTCTAATATCGGACCAATAAGTGCACAATATAGTGATTTGAAAGAACTAGAAATTAAGAATTCAGAAGCTATTTTCCTGACGAAGTCTAGTAATTTAATGGCCTCATACAAGCTATGGTATTTATACGAGTTGTGGGACTAAGAGATGAAACAAATATGAAACCCAATAGTCATGTACAATGTCAAGCAGACCGAAGTATTAATGACTATTGATTCTAAACGGAAAACTAATTGAAAATTGACATCTGGTCATCCTTTGGCACTTATTAAAAATCAGTACAGCAGCCATCTCAGCAGTCGTTGATATTTTATATTCATTATATATCATACTGTACCATTGTACACCATTCGTGGAAATTGTGGATTTTTTTTTTTTTATCGCATTGATACAAATTATTCTGAAATGTTATTCCCACCCCCTCCCCACCACAGCATCAAACAATTGTACCTGATATCTATCTACTTCGTGCACAGAGGCTCGGGTCGGTGGCTCAACGTGAAATATCGAATGGTCGGCTGTGCCAAAAGTCACACGTTGCACCCCTCATCATTCGATAACGACGCGTGTCCGGCTGCGACAACGACGATGTTGCGCCTTCCGACCGCCCGAGCCCAGGATTGTGCGCTACGCCTGGAGTAGTGTACATAATATTATAATGATATACCACCGCGTAGTCCTATTATTACAATTATACACGAAGAGGGAGCGCTGCCCCGCCGAATGAACGATTGAACGTCGTCGTTTTAAACGCGTGTATTAAAATATATTCACATCAAAGAACTATGCCGTAGCTAGGTTATCGCGTTTGTACAAGTTATTGCACAACGTCGTTATGGAACGCGACCGGTAGAGTTATATATATATATATGTAAATAACCGTCAAAAATACGCCTTTGGCTGATCTGAGCTGAGCAATGTTTTGTGTGTTTTTATCGGGGTTTGCATTTGAAAAAAAAATTTGTTTTAAGATATTTACAGTCTAAACGTTATACAATTTTTGCGGTTGTCGTTACTTAAGAGTGAAACGTTATATAAATGTTGTGTTTATCGTTTAACATAATAACTAATGCAGAGAATGGCCGGTTACAGAATATAACAAATTCACGGATTGAATGCTAAAATAAAAATAAATAGTGTGAAACATATTATATTTCTCCGAAACCAACACTATGACTTTTAAATAAATAGATTTTAAATTATTTAGATTTGTGTTATATTTCGTTTACCTAATGATAGTCTATATATTTCGTTTTGAGTTATTTTTTTGTTTTGTAGTATTTAATTATTTTTGTTTACTGTTTTTCGTTTTAATTACGTTAACAAATTTCAATCGTTTTTTGTCATATACAATCACACACAATCATAACATTATTATAACGTTTGCAAACTCTGGAATTATATTTTTATGATGTTTAAAATTGAAACTTTTGATTTATTTTAAAAGGTCAAGTCCTAGCGGCCTTGCTTATTTCTATTATTACTGCGCGAGAAACTAAAATGGTTTTTATTGAGAACAATCTGATATCTCGCTGGGACCTAACTGAACATTTTTTAAATTTTTTTTTAAATATATTTAAATCACATTTACCGCACGTAAAAAAAAATCTTTCGTGAAATATATTTTAATTTTGAAATGGTTGATGGTGTAACAAGTTTAAGTTTTTTTTTTTTTAATATGATCCTCAGGTAAGCTTAAAACTTCTAAAAATTTACGTTTGATTAAACTAATTATTGATTCTAAAAAATTGTGGTGAGTATTCTTGGTGAATCCACTGTATAATTTAATAACGATCCATCAGCTTTGTGTCATTGTTATATTATTATGTATAATAATTATTACGATAAGACGTGATTCAATATTATATCTTAACATGCACGGTCGATCTTACCGCTTATACATTATCGGGATTAAAAAACTTTTTACAAGTGTATACTGTGGATTTTAATGGTGACGGGATCACTTAAATATATTAGCTCGGGTACTGTATGGACGATATTATTGTTTTGCAGCTGAAAATCCATATTCACAATTAGGACTTTGTGAACTACAACGTTATATAATAATATCATATTGATTATTAAATTAATAGACAATTTTTATGATCAAAAAATGTTCATAAAACATGAAATAATATAAAGGAACAAATGAAGAGGTGGTTTATAGTATATTATTATCTAATGGGCGCACATATGGTTATCATTTATCGGTAACGAATGGTTTATTTATAATAACTACAACGAGACCGGAGTCGGTAAATTGAGTCCCGATAAAAGGTCGTACCTGATCATATATAACCGTAAAGTTGATTAAAAGAAATTTACACAATGCTCGAGCTTCTATCCTACTAATATTATCATCTACTTTTTTGGAATTACGACCTTTTTGATAACATGAAATGAAATTTTTTTTTTTAGTTAATAGTAAAGATACACATATATTAGATTTGTCTACATTTTAAAAGTGTTATGCGATTCAGATACTATATTTGTAGATGGTACATTTAAAATTAACGTAATTTATATATGTTTAAAATATACACAGGCCGCAATTTACACAAACAATTTTAAATGGGATGCGATTTACAGTGACCCAATGAGAAATGTCGATATTGTTAATGAAATTGTTGATTTAATAATTTTTAAATGATGTGCTGACTGATAAGGGATATATACATGTATTGGTTTTAAAATGCCTATAAAAACATTTTTATAGTATTTTTGTTTTTGAAAAAATATCAATAAGTTTGATATAACACCTCTATATGAATGTAAATGACCATAGACGGTAAATAAACACTTACGGTCGTTTTTGAGTAAATTATGCCAATTAGTTAAATGATTTAAACTAAATGTTGTTAAACTAAACTAAATGTTTGTACTAATGTTATTGTAGCAATAAACATTTTTATTACTCATTATCAAATTTTAAATCCGTCATATAGTTTATAATATGATGACACATTTACCACATTCAGCTCCAGACAGAATTGAGGCTTTTAATCACAATTAATTGTATTAATCATTTTAATATTCATTGTATATTATTATTATGTGCACCAATGCGTTATATTTACTAAAATATTTATATGATTATAACTGAATATTATGTCTTAATTTTTAAAAAGCACCAAATCTTATATGCAGATACTTATATATTATTATGTTAATGCGTAGTTGTAACGCGCAAAGGCTGCGTAAAAGTGTGCAGGAGTACCTATTTAATTCCTTGCTGCTCTTTTGATAACACTTCAAACGAGAAATATTATTGTAAAGTGTATTTCCTTTCTTAGTCAGTTTGTTGTATTTGATTGGATGTTGAATGAAAAAAATAAAATAAAAAGTTTTTTTATTAAATTGTATGAGTTGTTTACGCATCGTGAATCCGGCGAATGATTTTATTATTAATATTATTTGTATAACACTTCTGTGTAGAGTTTGTTCGATTCAATGTGACTAATGTAGCCAATTATGTTAAAATACACCATACAAAGGGTCGTTCAAATATTTTAAAAATCGTAAAAAAAAAACGCCAATTGCTTAAAATTTTACTTGTTTGACTTCTTTGTTACCGTAGTCAATATCATGGTTTTCGTGCGGTCTGACAGATTAACATTTTATTGCACATAAACGAGTCCGACAAGTCTGTAATCGCGACGCCAAAGTGGATAATATAGACGTCCACGAAGTAGTCTACAACTGAGTTCAACTTGAGTACATCTAAATGCGACTTTATTGACTGAAATCACGCCACCCTGCAGACCGACACCCTATTATTTCACCCCATATTGAAAATAGGGCGGTTTTGATTTGCAAATTTTGCAGTTTCTCTTGCTTATATTAGATTATTGCAATTAACTTGCAAAGTTTCGGTGAAGGTTTCGGGTTTAGTGGGCGGGCCAACTCTGTGGACGTTTTATACATGTTTACAATATGAATGTCGCGTATCCACCGCGTACTTCAACATCTCGTATTTGCCGCGACACTTCAGTCAGCTTCATACTAAGCTGGAGACGATTTTTCTTTTTTTATCATATTAATAAATAATTATGGACCACTGAGACGTCTATACGGCACAAACTTACGCCGTCAGTAGCAAAATACGATACTCGATCCAAACAGTCGGTCATAACATACTGCGACCGCTACGACTGTAACACGAAGCCTTCCCGCCTCATAGAAATTGTCTTCGCAAGAACTGAAGTTATCGTGTTGACCGTTTATGCTTTCCATGTTCAATAAATTATGTCTTCCTCGTACACCAGCCAACACGTTCCGTCTTGTATCCGTGGACAATATGGTACTTATATTTTATGGCGTGTACATGATTAACACCTATATTCCTATATTATTTACTTTTTACTGATTGCAACACGCCCTGCAGCTGTTTACACGTACATCATATTATGAAATCACGTGTCACAATAATGTTCGAAACAATTTTGCAAGTCTAATCAAATAAAAAAAAAAAAACAATAATACTCTAATGAGAACTGCAGTCGTCGTTCAAACACTAATATGTATACAATAAAAATTAATGTAAATTGTGTGTGCTGCACGAAGAAAAATGATTTCTGTAGGGTATAGAGGAATCAACCGTCGGTTTTAACTGTGTTTGGCCTATCTATATATTATACACCAAAGTTGCACCACTGCTCACCAGTATATGATATGCACACATTATTGTGCAGTACATGCACGTTAACGAGGTCAACCGATTCGATTCGTGCACCGCGTGATTACCGGGTGTCTTCGCGTTCAAAGTTGTCATGTACATTATTATTATTTAACATATTATAATAAATATGTGCGCGACCTTACAGTGCAGTTATCGAAAATCCCGCCGAGAAGCGAACCAGAAATAGAAAAAATATATATGCGGACTGCGTGGTTGAACGGGAGAGGGGCGGGGATGCGGAGGGTTACGTTTACGACGTGCGAAGTGACGGGGGGGGGGTTAGATTGAGAGAGAGAGAGAGAGAGATTTGTGAAGAAAG